>JAUZSV010252915.1:0-12243 GCA_034780495.1 Parotocinclus cesarpintoi
GAAAAATTACCAGTGCGAATACTATATACAGGACACACACACACACACACACACACACACACACACACTCTCTCTCACACACACACACACACACACACACTGTGCTTCCTACCTCAATGCAAATTGCACTCCGATGTTCAGATATATCTCTAACATTCAATCATTCATATCTTGTAAGTCACTTTAAAGCTCTCAGTCACTTTATAGCCTGTACATAAATGCATACTTCACTCTACTTATATTTACTTTCATTTATTCTCATTTACATCTTGTCATCATTGTTGTTCTGCATGCCTTCAATTGCCCCTAGGGGAAGAATAAAGTTTTCTGAATCTGAATCTGAATTAGCATTATCTATATTGATCAGCTGCATTATTGGAAACTATAATAAAAAATACAAACACATTTAGTATACTAGAATCAAATTCTGTACTAGTATTTAAAAATAGACTCAACACCTCAATACAAGAAATGCTACCTCCAGAACGAGTTTGTCTTTGATGAGCTGAGTTTAAGTTTAACGTAAATGACAGCAGTTACCAGAATATAGTGATGTTACACAATGTGAATTCATGCCTATATGCATTCTTCTTTAACAGCAGTAATTTAAAATGATCTCAACAACATTCCTGAAATATATTATTAATTCTGAAACTGAAACTATTAGACAAAAATAACCAACAGTATGTGGCTCAGTTGCTAGTTCATTATGTAGGTTTCGCTTATTATTACAGGTTTGTAAGCAAAATGCTAAAGTTTCCAGCTTTAACTGAGTTTTCTAAGAGCAAAGCACTTAATAAATTGCAAATTACATTGACAGTACTGTGCACAAGTCTTAGGCTACCATTAGATTTGTTGTTTTAGCGATGATGATGATGATGACAATAATATATACAAACAATGTTCAACTTTGTCACTTAAAACTCATAACTCTTAATTCCAATCTCTGAGATTAAGCATATCGGAGACTTTTCACTCTGATTTCCATGCGAAAAAGTGGTTTCTTGGCTGCTACCCTCCTAAAATTATTTAACTTGGCATGCTTATGAAGCCGCCTAATGTTGAAATTGTTCACGTGTAAGGGGGAGTCACTGCATATAGATGTATATTGTAATAAAGAGATTGAAAATTAATATTGTCATTATACCATAGATAGATAGATAGATAGATAGATAGATAGATAGATAGATAGATAGATAGATAGATAGATAGATAGATAGATAGATGGACTTACAGGCTTCCATTATTATTATTATATATTATTTTTTAATGCTTACAGTTTAGTTGAGCAGTTGAGAGTTAAAGTTGGTCTACATGTACCAGGGCCACTTATGATTGATACCATCTTACAATCCAAGTAATTGTGGGTTGTCCTCAAGGACCCAACAGCTGTAGTTTGGGAGAGGTGAGATTTGAATCCTAAACCTTTTGTTCCAGTTTTAACATGTCCATAGTCTATGCCATGATAAGTTATTCTTGAGCATCTTGACCTATGTCTCAGAAGTCATACTAACCTGACTCAGCCAACTGAAAACTTTGGTGAGGAGGAAAAAGAAGGGAATAAAAAGAAGGGAAAGCTGAAGGCTACACCATACAGTGGCATTCCTGAAGGGCGTGTGCCTCTTAAGGTGTTCCAAAAATTTGGGAATGTCAAAGTTTCAGCATGAGAGTGAGCCCGTACACAATTACTATACATTAGCTGCTAGGTGTGCCATTGCAGAAGATATTAGTTACTTTCCATTATAATGACACCTCCATGTTAGCACTTTCCACCAGATAGCACTGCACTTTTGTTTAGTATTATTTCATAAATGTGTTCTTAGTTACACTTACTAAAACGTTTTTATTATTATATATTGCCATAGTATATTTCTCTACTCCTTTTTTATAAGGTGACCTTCAGGAGGTACAAAGGAATTCCGGAGTATTGCACAACTGCTCCATCTTGCAAATGACAATAAATACTTGAACTTAAACAAAGTGACTTTTGTGTGGCAGAACTCGATTGGCCTGTACTGATCCCTGTTCTGAACATCGCAATATCCTAAACAATTGCAGTTACAATTAAAGCATTTACAGTGACCAGAACTTAAAAGCCAAGCAT
Source organism: Parotocinclus cesarpintoi (assembly GCA_034780495.1). Classification (NCBI taxonomy): domain Eukaryota; kingdom Metazoa; phylum Chordata; class Actinopteri; order Siluriformes; family Loricariidae; genus Parotocinclus; species Parotocinclus cesarpintoi. Next base: position 2,105 of record JAUZSV010252915.1, read on the forward strand.
TCACAGGTTAAGGGGCCTCAAGGGCCCAACAGTGTACAGTCTAAACTTGCTATCTCTTATATTAAAGGATAAAGGATATAAAGGATATTTTGGCAAGAGGCCAGTTTCACAAAGCACATTGTATACATTAGAGAAATAATCCATGTTTGATGACTGTTTATGTGCTCTGAAGAGTGTAGACTGCATTGAATAACAGCAAAATCATTATAAGATATGTCTTTTCCCTCTGCCACCATGTAGGTGACGGCACCGGACAGTTATTTCCAGTCATACCAGTCCAGACTCCTATCTCTTTGAATCTAATATATCCAAAACTGAAGGAAAAATTCATATTTAAATGCTTATTTGGGGCAGCACGGTGGCTAGGTGAGTAGCACCGCTGCCTCACAATAAGAAGGTCCCAGGTTCAATCCAAGGGTGGAGAGACTTGGGTCTTTTCTGTGTGGAGTCTGCATGTCCTCCCCGTGTCTGCGTGGGGGTACTCCAGTTTCCTCCCACAGTCCAAAGACATGCGCGTTAGGTTAATTGATTACTCCAAATTGGCATTGACTTGTGTGTATATATATGTGACTGGTGTTAAGGTGAGCGTGTGTATGGATATAACCTTGTATTTGTCGCTTACATGGCCACTGATGCTGATAGCGACGTTAAAGAAAGCCAAACAAATTAAAACATAAATGCTTATTTAAAACCATTGGTATATTCTGGTCAAAATATAATACTTACTTGCTGTTGTTGGGTGTAAATAACACAGAAAACAACAATTAATAAGGTTTTTTTCTGGGCACTACAAAGGGGCCAAGACTTTCTGCCCCATTCTTCAACACATTTACTAAAGTGCAGACTGGTTCTTTCTGGTGACAGAGTGGGACTCCTGTACCACAGTCCCATTCATTTTTAAACCGTGATCCTCCTTATAAAAAAATCTCTGATAACAGAGAGCTGTACAGCATCAGGCACTGCAAGTTCACAGTAGGAATAAAGTGCCACCTACAAACAGTCTGAAACATGGCAGCTTAGCAGGGTAGAATTACTGGCTCTCATTACTATAACTACAAATCAAAACTATAATCACCTCTTGTCATCACTTGTTTGAAATCACATCATTTTAAAAAGTCATTGCTACCTCTAAATCCATCCCTTCTCAACTTTTTTGGAATGTGGTGCAGTCCTGAAATGCAGGACTGGATGTTTTTTAAGATGTACATTTCTTGCTTTAAATGGATTCTTGATAATTTTAATGGTAGCGCACATTTAAACAATTATTGAACCTTTACATAATACTACTCATCATTTTAAACTATACGTCAGTGTTCCCTGAGGTAAGGCTAAAATATGACTAATCCACTGGAAACTCAATGGCCCTTAATTTGCTTCAGCCATGCCGTGTTTATATAAAGAACACCCAGGGATGTGCTCAAGGTGCGTTGCAATTTTTGGTGGAATACACCTTCATACTATGTCTGGTACCTGGCTGAACACAAATGCCATGCCAATACCCACTCCTTCAGTGGCCTGCGGTCACACTGCGCTTAAACGTTCGGGGCCTGAACACACTTACGTCATGATGATACTAATGACTGTAGTGGAATATGGATTTTGGGTTTGGATGTCACACAGCCCTCTGACACATCGAATTGAATTAGAAATGATGCAATGCAGCAATTTTTGGCTACTCTTGTTGCATGTTTAAGAAGATTTTTATGAAGACTGACATGGTGAGCCGTGCTCTGGTATGGTTAGTGATCACATGACATGAGTACTGTACGTGAGTTTAATTTAACTGCGCCCGTGTCCGTTCACACCTCTTTATGTCAGGGCATGGTACAGAGCGATCATACCGTTAGAACCTGAGATGTTTCATGTTTTGTCTGGTCTTTATTTATTTATTAATAAACATCTATTCCTGCATTCCAGGACTGCAACACATTCCAAAAAGGTGAAGCCGGGACCAATTTAGAGCGAGTAATGAATTTAAATAATGATGTGATTTCAAATAGGTGATGTCAACAGGTGATTATACTGTAGTTATAATTTGACCCAAAATCAGCATCCATAAAAGGGTCTTTAATAAGCAAGATGGCCAAAGGATCTCCAGTTTGTCAACAAATGAGAAAATATAAAAAATATTTAAAAACAATGTTTTCCAAAAGATTTGCATATTTCTCTCTCTACACTGCATAATATAAATGAACAATTAAAGGAATCTGGAGGAAATTGACTATGTAAAGGGAGAGGTCTTTAGCTTAAGCTGGACACCTTTGATCTCTGATCTTACAGGGAGCACTGGATCAACCACCATTCAACCACACGAGCAAGGGATTACTCTGAATAACCTTTATTAATAACTATAATACAGTACTTAAAACTCATCAAGGATGGACCATCACACCATGGAAATTTGTATTGCGGTCAGCCCAATAAGTATTCCAGACCATAGACTATCAAAAGGACAGACATTTATCAGAAACAAGACCAAAATCCAGGGTTTTTCATAGTATTGTGTCGTTTTGTTATTTTCAGTTCTATTATGGCAGCATTAATGCAGAAAAGTACTTTGATATTTGAGAGCAACCTTAATTCCATCAAGATGACATCTTTTTCAGGGACGTCCATGCATTTATCAATTAAACAACACAAAACAAGTCAAATCAGAAAAAGTTACAACTGAAGTAGGTCAATAATTTTCCAATCTTTTAAGAGTTCCAATCTTTTCAAAGGTATATTTTGAAATAATTGCAAACATTTCAATACTTTTCGCACACGTGTTGATAAACTGGAGATCCTTTGGCCATCATTGCTCAATGCCTTTTGCAGACACTGCTCTTGTACCAAATCTTGGTTATAATTGTTGATGTCACCTGTTTGAAATCATGTCTTAATTCATTATTTTTAAAACAAAATGCAGGAATGGGCGTTTATTAACTAATTAATTCAGACAAGTTCATCAGATAAAACATGAAACACCCTGGGCTCATGCTGTCTTCAATGTTATAAACGTCAAAGAAAAAAAGCAGCAGTGCGTTTTTTAAAAATGTTTGCATTTTCCATACATTCCCATTTTTTTCTGATTTGGGGTTGTACTACAGCGTTCTGTGACAATTCCTCATGCATGCTTCATGTTTTGCTTCACTTTAAGACTGCACCTACCATAACTTGTTACTGATTCAGAATATCATCTGTGTTGTTAGGTCAAGAGACAAACGGGAGGTATAAAAGGATGGTCTGGTTTCATTGTAAGTAACACTAATTAGACCCAAACCTATTCGTTACACCTGACAGTGCCTTCAAACCAGTTCTACTGCAGTGAGCTGGATAATTACTCTCCGATCGGTTCAGCAGCTTTAAAAAAAGCACTACATTACTACAGAGGGTGTGAGGGTACACACCTGCCCACACATGTAGGATGAGGGATAATCAAAAGTGACCTCATGTTCTTAAAGTACTTTCTTAAAGGAGTTACCATATGCACTGTTTTAAATATGGTAGAGTTATTGGACAATAGTGCTGGCAACAGACGCATTTGCATCTAGTGGTAGTTTAGAGCAGTTCACATACTGGCATTTCTTTTGGGTAATATCGGGTGTCTGGGAAAAGTCACGTAGACAGAGAGAACATCCCAAACTTGACACTCCCTGGTCCCTGGAGGCACCAACAGTACCTGCTGTGGCACAGTGACGCATTGTTGTGAAACCAATCGTTCAAATTTTCTGACTCAAGTGGGGATTCACCTGACTTTGTCATGTCATTGAACAGTTAGAAAACGAAACATCGGAGATCGTTTGCTGTACGAAACCCACAGGTCACTTTTAATCGGTTATGCTCTCATAATGATAGCGTAGGTGTGAAAGTGTATACTCCTGGTCACTGTTTTCTTAAACAATTACAATAGTTCATTCATTCATTTATTCATTATCTTTAGCTTAATCCACACGGTAGCTCTGGGTGCAAGGGCATGAACAACCCTAGACGAGGTGCCAATCCATCGTAGAGCGCACACACACACAGTCATACATTATGGGCCACTTTAGAGACAAAAATTAAGCTAGCACGCATTTCTTTGGACTGTGGGAGGAGACCGGAGTACTCAGAGTAAACCCACGCAGACACAGGGAGGACATGCACAGAAAGGACCCACCCTGGGATTGAACCCAGGACTTTCTTGCTGTGAAGCAGAGGTGCTACAATGCTGTTACAATTACTAAAGTGTTTTATGTAATTAATACTCCACACACCACAACGTTTGCTTTTCTAGAATCTTAGACCACCATTAAATTCTATTTACCATTTATTTTTTGGCAATAAATAATTACCTCTGTCAGTCACCTCAGCATTACACAACCAGAAAATACAGGAAATTTGTATGCAGAATGAAAAACCTGAATAAAAATCCAAAAAACTGCTTCCATAGGCTACAGTGGCAAGTATTTATTGTGACTTTCACATCCACTTGAGTCACAGCAACATCTGTTAATTTCAACAGGGTGCCAAGTTGATCTCTACAGTTCCAAGAAGCTTGATCAGGAATGGCCAGTTTCGAAGGGTAGCAGCCAAGACACCACTTTTTCAGAAGGCAAACATCTGAAAAGTCCAAGATATGCCAAAGCTCACAAAGACATATTTACGCCAGTGAGCTTAACATCAGTGTTGATGTCCTTCACATCCTGTGGAGTGTAGAGCTGCATAACCTCATATGGGTCAGAGTATTAACCATGCTAAACTCTTCCCACCATTGAAAGTGCCCACTATGGGCACCTGGAAGTCAGAACCTGACCTTGGTGCAAATTTAAGTCAAGTGGTCACACTTGGGTACATGTTGACTTGGAGGTGTGATGGCACCACGATGCACTATGGTAAGAAGACATGTTCATGGGGGGTGCTGATACATCTCCGTGCAGATTGCCCCGTGTAATCACCAACCTTCTAGTGAATCATCTAAAAAAATCCCAGCATGCCCATTTGCATGATTGTGCCTGTATATTTTCATGGCTGAATTAATTTGGGCTGAATAGAATGTAAATCGTAATAATGTATTCATTAAGTTAGACGGAAATCAATATATATCTGAAATTTGTTACATTTTTTATGCTAATGGATGGAATATAAAACAGTCGTGACCAGTAGAAAATTGCACTATGGGTTTGCAGAATTTGGGTGTTGGGTGCTGATTAGATATTAATATGATTAAGGAATAATGATGGATATGTCTTGTTCTGGATTTCTGCCAATATTAATAGGCAGTATTTCTGGTTATTAAAAGAAAATATAAGCAGCCCAGTGAGGTTACAGTATACTGCTCACAAAAATAATTTTATTTAAAAAATATTCCCTAATATTTGTGACCAATTTTTATTGGCTATCAATGGCTTCACAATAATCAGTTTTTGACTAATACACTTCTCTTGTTGCCGCTCATATGTGTTACTGGTGTCCCCTGATGGACAAGACATTAATATTCAGGACATGTTTATGTAATTGCCAGTTTCTTAATCCATCATGACAGCCCATAATACTCTGTTTTACCCTTCCCTTGTTGTGCAATAGGCACTGATTATATTTTTCCATCCCATTTTTTCATATATTTTTCCGTTTGGTATTCCGAAGAACAATGGTTGATTTTGTGGAAATGGTCAGAAGCATTTGGAATGCAAACTAAAAGTGGATTAGATCTGTTTAGATTTGACTGGGAGGGCTTCAGATGTCAGTGTGGACTTGAAATAAGTGACAGAGTGCAGAAGTTAGAATAAACAACTAACTAATAAAATATGTAATGTTTTGACTCAGACTTGTTCTTGTGAATATATGACATCTGAACACCAGGATGTAAAAAGTACAGCAAACCGTAATACGGTGATTCTTTTCTGCTTGCTCTACCACAGATCCAAACCCTTAGATCTAAATAAACTCTGAAACCTGGTTGAACGCAGACAACAAAGACCCGGGATGTGACCCAGGACTGAATCCAAAATTGATCAATAAGTCAGGAAGGTTTCAAAACCAGTGGTCTGCCAACTGAGCCACTCTGCCTCACCAGGGGCTTCCAAATTGTAAGTTACTCCAGAAGACGTCTGGGTTTGTGGTAGTAGACCAGGGCTGCCCCCATGTGGCACAAACATTAACATACACACGTTTAACTGATGCTCATGTCATATGTATATTAGTGTTGTAAGAATTGCTGGTGTTTTATTCATTAATTCACTTTCTTATTTGACCCATGATTGGTCAAACATACTACATGTTAAACCCATTCCAACAAAACTCACAACTTAGCAATCGAAATGAAACCCACAGCCGTGTCAGCCTGCTAAACTACCTTGTCTATCTGTGTAACTGCTGCTCTGCAAACAGGGCAGGGAGGCCATCAAAACTCACTTATTCCCACCCTGCCACTTCAAAAAGCCATTAATCTGCCACCGGCCAATCCGGAGCCGCTGTCCTCCTTGCTAACCAATCAGATACCTGGGCAAGTCATGTGCTAGTCCGATTAGGGCCCTGTAGCCTGTCACTATCATTATCAAGAGAGCGCCACATCTGTGCTAGAAAACCTTTCTTATGATCTGAGAGTGAGGAACGAAATCTGATTTGTCTACTGACTGGGCCTGAGTTAAAGGTGCTGCTGACTGAGTTGAAGTGCAAAGTATGGAACAAAACAGGTAAAAGTTGAGAACTTATCAAAAACCTTTAGCAAAAGATTAAAAAACAAATCATTCTCAAAGCTTTGCATATTAAATATTCATCCTGGATTCATTGTTACTGGACAAATACGAAGAACACACTCTTGTTCCCATGGAGCCCAACCTCTCCAGCTCTTTCCTCTTCAACAACCAGTTCCCGTCGGACATCAAGGCACCCATGTGCCAGTACTCAATGCCCAACACCTTCTACAAGCTTAGTCCGGCTAACCTGAACGCCCAGCTGCAACCCGGCACGCCCCATGGCATCACAGACATCCTGAGTCGCTCTGTAGTTGGGGTTCCTGCAAACACCACAATGTTATCCGGCTACTCCAGGATCGGGGGATTCAACAGCAGCATGACCTCTCCGGGGGTCTACTATAACCAGGAGTATACCACTGCAGCACTGGGTGCCTTCCCCAAACCCAGTGAGTGTCCGGCGGTGAAGGGGCGCAGCAGCAGCTGCTGGGTGGAGGGAAACTATGACTGGAGAGGAACAAGACAACAGTGCAACAACAGTAAGGAAACTTTATTTATAGTATTTCTTCAAATTGGGACTGCATAATGCTCCAATAGAATAGAAAATCTTTTTGTTTAAAGTCATTTATAATATTATACTATATTATGTAATATCAAAAATTATTTCCTTACCTATTTCTTATATTATTATGGATCTCTGGAGTCGATCAACAGAGAAAGTAGGGTGCAGATGTAAGAGAGTCCTGGATGACAATGAATTATAATAATTCATAACTAATAATATAAACACTAGGAAAAGTAATTGTAAGGGAATTTAGAGCAGGTCTTTTAAAAAGGCAGGTATTTAAATGTATGGTCATTTAGTTTTAGACACAATAAACAGCCACAGATTGATGTCACATTATATTGTACATAAACATGATACGATCACATCTAGTTTACCTCCTAGCAGATATCCGCAAAATATATTTGATAATTTAGCTATTTCTCTGTTGTAAAATATCTATTTTGGAGTCCAGTGCGATTAAAATCACTAAATTATATAGTGTCATAATATAATCTAATGCTGACTTTGTATATTAATATAAGCTACAAGGAGAATAATTGTTGAGTTTCGATAGTTTGGATAATTGAGTTGCAGTTTTCGGAGTCAAAACAAAATCTTGTTTAATATACATCTGCTTTACAAATCATAAAGAAAAGCACTACACAGGATTGACAATCGTTACTAAATCTGGTAATAATTATTAGAGATTCATAGAACATGCTGTAAATGTGCATAATGTTCTGGTCAGTTTGGGATTTTCCTCTCTCAAAACTATGGTTTCTGTCATCTTGTTCGGACAAAGCATAATCCGCAACATTGATGATAAATGGTTTCACTGAAAATAAGGCAGTTTATTCAAATTTGTAGCATATATGATATTGATATGTTCATAGAAAATAAATTAAGTGAAATTGAAATTGCTAATTTTGTGATCATGACAAGTAAATCTGTGCTTAAATGATGAATTGGTGATAACAAACAATTCTAATGTACACTGCTCACAAAAAATAGGGGATATTTCAAAATGAATATGAAAAAATGAATGTGATTTTAATTCATTAAACAAGACCATTAGAAAAGCAAATGAAAGTCAAAGAAAGTTTTGTTATTATGCAAATGAGATGAAAACAATCAATTATCATGAGTAATAAGTGATATATTCATGGGGGTGAACTGAAGTATGTTAAACTGGACGAGAGTGCGCCACATTGACTGTTCAGTAGGGTGTATGGTCACCCAAGAGTGCCAAAACACACTGACAGTGATGGGACATAAACAGGATAAGATTGTTCAGCAGTTCTTGTGGCATCATGTTGAGATATCTTCTCATTTTTGTAAACAGGGTACTACATAAACAGTTTAAAGGCCCTGGCCAGAAATGATTACAAACACAGAATGGTGGAATACTGACTTAAGTATGATGAAGCAAAGCAAAGCAAAATAATAATAACAATAATAATAATAATAATAATTACCTCTCACACCCCTTAGGACAGCGGGAGAGAAAGGAAGTAGTGAGAGAAGAAGTAGGTCATTAGCTGAGTTTTTAAAGAATAATATAAAGCTCAGAAATTAGGTGCCACTATGCTCAATGATCTACCAGCAGCAGTCTAATCTGAATTTCAGCACAGTAGACCTTAATTAGTAGATCTAAGTGATCATTCAGGACAGTAAGAGCATAAAAGCTCTAATAAATAACCTGCCATCTAATCAGATTTAAATGTTAGTAGTAAATTTATCTATATGTTATTTGAAGGATTTAAATGGAAAAAAAAAAGCGGGACAGGTAACCGTGTAGCTGATACAGGATAGGCAAAAGCAAAGCATCCTGTTTTACCCAAATTATCCTGCTCAGGGTCACTGGGATAGGGTACGGAGCCTAACCTGATTTGTACAGGATGCCAGTCCATCGCCACCCATCTTACACACTGCTGCAATTTGAACCCAGGTTCTCAGGTACTGGATGTTTCCCATATCCCATATGGGGTTAAACCATAGCCAGTACATCCATCTATTAACGGAGAACACAATCATTTTAGCCATGGTAAATCACTTTCTACTGAAATTCTAGTGACTTTTTGAACCCTAAACACTGCTTACACATGATTTATACCAAGTCAGAATGAATCACTTATAATAATAAACACTACAATAATAAACTATTCTCATAATATAACATTAAACACATAGAGCATTCGACTGATATGCACAAATTCAAAGCATTTAATGCAAACTTTATTGATTCTCTTTTAGTAGACACGGGACATCCTGGAGAGACAGTGGGCAGGAAGAAACACACAAGACCCACGTTCAGCGGGCACCAGATCTTCGCCTTGGAAAAAACCTTTGAGCAGACCAAGTACCTGGCAGGGCCAGAGAGAGCGAGGCTGGCGTACTCACTGGGCATGACCGAGTCACAGGTTAAGGTAAGTACAGCGTAGATTTCTTACTCATTAAGTACACTGATACAGCAGAAAAATGGGCCCGCCTTTTTGTCGCTCTTTTTATACTTCTTAAGCATTTAAAAAGGGATCTTTTTAAGAAGATAATTATTGAAACTTAGATTGTAAACGTAAATATATTTATATAGCACATTTAAAAGTCAAAGTGCTAAACAACTAAAAAATCTACACTAAGCACAAGCAACACAACAAAATTAAATAAATTCAGGAAAAATCACAAACAAAACATTGAAAAAATACACAGACAGAGCCACGTCTACATGTGAATTTCTACCAGAAGTTTCTGCAATTGCAAAAGCCCAGTTACCCTTAGACTTAATTTAGACTTAAACTAAGCACACGAATTGACGAATTCCATCTCTGGCAACAACTGTGTAACATGTACAGGGGATGGACAATGAAACTGAAACACCTGTCATTTTAGTGGGAGGTTTCATGGCTAAATTGGACCAGCCTGGTGGCCAATCTTCATTAATT
>JAUZSV010253026.1:0-12243 GCA_034780495.1 Parotocinclus cesarpintoi
TTTGATAAAAGCATAAATTCTCCCGGGGATCCCAAAAATCCTCCCAGATCTCGCTGATCCGCTTTGTATCCGCTCTAAGTGGCGACTTGTGGCTTCTTTTTCTTATTCGCTCTCACGTTATTCGGTCCGATTAGGCGGAATTTTGGTCCAAATAAGATAATAACATTACACATATATAATAGGATTTGATTCGGTACTTTAGGATTTGGCCCGAAGAAGCGTCTGGTCCTATTAACCGGATTCGACTGTAAATATATTCTTCCACCCTTAACCCTGCAGCATGCTTCCGATGGATTTATTTTACGAGACCATTTCCTAGACAATTTCCTAATATCAATGCGCCCGACTCCTCATCGAGACCTCACTTTTCTTTGTAATTAAATGAGTCTCCAGTCTTCAAAAATATGATTCTGCACCCGGGAACATCTCGCAATATTTTACTGGGCACCGGGCACTTGGCTGTCAGCTGGCGAAAAGTTGATGATGGTTAATGGTTATATACGGCCCCTGGAATCGCGTGGTTTGACACTGGGCCCGCGCGAGGAGACGTTTTGCGGGGACCTGAGGTTAATAGAACGTGGCTCTTTTTTAATTGGAAAAGAGAAAGAGGTTTCTCTGTTATCGGCCGTAATAAGTGGTGACGGCTGAGAAGAACACTTCACCTGCTGAGGAGGTTAATGAAGATCTCCGTGCGGTGCCCTCGCTCCGGGCACGAGGGTTAACCGTTTCCCCTCAGCCTCCTGCCGTCCGACCCCCCCCCCCCCACACACACACACACACACACACAGAGAAAGCTAAATGGAGAAACAGGCCATCCATCTCTCCAAGGGTTGAAAGGAAGCAAGGACAGGAAAAGACAGCATGGGACGTTACAGGACATCAGCCAGAGTCTCAAAGTCGCTTATACGTACGCCGCCTTCCGATTGGACCGTAGAGCACTATTTAGAACAAGAACCTGCAGCTCCGAAGTGAGAGCCAGCTGCCCCGAACCTCGGGCCGGGCTTGCAGCGCACAGGTCAGCCGGCGCGGTCGCGGTCCCGACCAGGAATCGAATCAGCAACTTTCTTATTTCACGCGCTGTGTAATGTGAGATTAAGGAGTATGGAAGTGAATCATGGCTGCCTGTTGGCCATACATTACATACATAAGTGCACTTACATAAGCTGTAGGGAGATGGATGCCAAACGGTTAGTGCACTACATAAGGTGTTGAAAATCTGGCCTTGATTCAACAAATGACGGGCGATCTCCAACCTCCCTTCTAAGATAAAATCATAGAAAAGTTGTGGCTGCTCAACTTTTCTCACATTCGCTCATTCCTTGGAGGTTCCAGTACTCAGCCTAGCACCGAATCCGCTCTATTCAAAGTCGTAAATGGAACGCTGCTTGCCGCTGACAGCCGTACCATGACCGCTCTTTTTCTCCTTGATCCCAGTGCTGCTTTGGACACAAAAATTACAAAGCACTTCTGTCCACATGGACGTCCATCCAAGGTTTCCTTCGAGGATCTGTTTTTGATCCCCTTGTCACTTTAGCCAAATAAGCCGGGAGCCAGTATCCTCCTTGTTGCGCTGTCACGTAAAAGACATTACATTCAGAACATGAGGAAATGCAGAGGATTTTAAAAGGCGGAAATGCCATTGATTCCGGTAGCATGCGGTCCGGCAAAGGCCCGGTCGAGTTTGAGTGATTAGACTGGGTCAGTCGTTCTGCTGAGCAAAAAGCACTTACGCTACGGCTTGATTTGTTAATTTGTGAACGCCGATCTCCAAACTTGTTAGTGGTTTGGTCCATAATGTGCTAAAAGGCCTCTGTGTTCGGCCCCACTATTGGCAGGCTCAACATTTGGATGAACAGCGTTTTGGGATTTATAGACGAGGGCTACATTAATCGCCCTAAATGACTGGACGGGGGAGAGAAACTGAGGATCCTTAATTCATTTCAGTGATATCACCTTCGACGTACGTTTTATCACTTTAGAGGCATTTTGGCCTGGGCTGGAGTTTCCCTGTGTTTTACTCATTTATAAAGTTGGTTTTGATGGCGGGAGGAAAAAAAGTGATTCATTCATCTACCACTCACTCCATCTACCGGCATTACTTATTAATGCTAAAAGGCTTCATGCTTAAGGCATTAGTAATTATGCTTTCTCTCCTCTCCCTTTCAGAGCTAGGCCACGCTTCGGCGCAAATTTCCGTTTTGCCGCACCACGGCGCTTCCTCTTGCCGTATTAGCGCCCTCCATATATTTTATTTCCTCCGCGAGATCATTTATTAATGCGATAAGCACCCCGGATGACCACCGCGACAGGCCAGCACGCCTTCTGAAACACTTCTGGGGAGACACAGAGGCGTGGAAGATGACGCCGATGATCAGGGCGAGGGTGTGAAAGCAGCTCTGGGGAGAGGGAAGCACTCCAGTTGCACTGGTCCTGTAATGTGGAATGCTAATGACACACAAATCTAAAGGCCACTTATCGCTTTGACAATAGTTCCCCCTTTGTATTAATAATATCGCAAATTATTTATGAAGCATGTTTGTAAATTATTCATCATATCGTCATATTTATCATAGCCACCGTGATGAAGAAATGAAGATCAGAAATTGTCGGGAGGTGGGAGAGAAAGGAACTTCATGCAGCAAAGGTGAGGAGAGGATGATCAGGACTCCGCCGAAACTCATGAGTGTTTGATTAGAAAGCTTAACAAAGCAACCACTACTTACCTGATAAAGTTGATTGATGCTTCCTTGGACGGCAAGACGTCCCAGACGCTCGATCTACAAAGCGCAGGGTTCCTCAACGGTTCTCTTTCCTTAAAAACGGTTTCTTGGGTCACTCTAAAATATGTAAGGGTCATTGGTTTAGAATCCTTTCCAATTAGCAAACCATTAAATCCTTCAGAATGCTGGCTGGAGTGAGCAGCTACTTCCACTTTCCCAACCGAAAACATCTCCATCGGGCTGAATTAGAATCAGCCTTTAATTAGGGCCTGACCTTAATTAAATGCATTGATGGAATGGCTCTGGTGGCCTAAAAGAAAGACAAAGCTTCCCCAAGAAGGTACACTTACATTTTGACCAGGTTAAGAACCATGCTCAGGCAAATTGTGTGAAAGGTGACTGTATGCTGCTAAAACTGGGTTTGACAAAATGTCAAAAAATAAAATATCTAATTTTAAATGTTTGAAATTTAAATAAGAGTTATGTTTGCCAAAACGTATGCAAATTTTTGTGAGCAGTATACTTTCTGATGAGAAATCCCATTTTAGGCTGAAAATGTTGAACATCGTGAGGGTTAAAAGGAGGGAGGAATACTGGAATGAATTCTAGCTCTTTGAAACGAATTAATCAAACCGAACTGCCATCTCGAAATAAAGATACTGATAAGTCCCCTTACTTTTGGTATCTCTCAGTCTCTCTGTCTCTCCGATGGTAATTAGCATTGGGCGATGAGCAAATATCTAGCAGGGGTGCAGGTTTGCACTGCTATGATGGAGAGCAGCTCCGGTCGCTCTCTGAGCATTTAATTATCAACCCAGAGATTAAGATTAGGAGACTGTCGAGTCAAAGTTTATTTAAAGACCTTTTTTTAAAAAAAAATGCCGCTGTCTCAAGCACAAGCTTATCTCCAGCCTCTTCCTTTTGCACGCATCGCATGAAAGTCGGCTAAAGCACCGTCAACATCTGAGGCCTTGTCCGACTTTCAGAGAGCCATGCTCCTTTGATTTCATCATTCTTGGATGTTCTTCGCAAAAAGTCAGGCTTTGAAATGCCCATTCGCTCACGAATACGGAACGGCTTGATGATTCTCCTCCTCCGTCCCCGTCTACAGATCAGAAACCTGTCCAGACATCAAACCTGCCTTCCGTGCTCGTAGTATTACTTATTTATAGATTTCAATTTTCAACCATCTAGACAGAAAGGGGAGTACAGAGAGAAAAAGCATTTCGTTCTGCGCATTAGGAATGTACATTGATTTTAGGCGGTATGGAAAAATTAGGAGGGAAAAAAAGCAAAGTGTGTGTGTGTGTGTGTGTGTGTGTACGAGTGTGCGAAGGAGAAACGGTAAGGCCTTTTCAGGGGCAGAATAGCTGATCATATATGAATGAGTACTCCCAGAGGCAGGTTAATAGGTACGGCTTGTCTCATCACCCAGAACAGGACCGAACGCGCCCTCCCATATAATTCAGATGCTAATTACCCGAGGCGAGATTACAGTTTCTCCCCCTGACAGCTCCTGTCTACTCGTCAAATATTCTGCAAAGAGAAATCAATATTTTATCATCTTTTCACATTACTCTGTACCAGGTCAACACCAATGAGGCAACAATAGAGAGAAAGGGTGAGGGAGGGAGAATTGTGAAGTTGCACGGGGCACGATTAATATACTTAACTAAAGCGACAACAATTAGTTTTAATGAAGTAAAACAAATATAGCTAAAAAACCAAATACAAAACAAATCTTACATACAAAGCTTGAGCATTCTTACAATAAAAATACATTATAAAATGCAGTTGCAAAGAATATGGCACGTTTTAGTTCCAAACAGTGTTTTTTTTAGCATAGAATACCAAGTAATTAAGGGGTGCTAAAACTTTAGCCAAAGCCAGCAATTCGATACAGTGCCTATGCACAGCGCAAAGTCATAGAAAATGATGTAAAATGGTTATTACATGAAAATTTGCAAATTTTGTAGATTTTACCTGTTTATCTTTTGCTTAGCTGTTCATAGTTTGATTCGTTAGCGTTCGTTAGCGACCGCTAACGCATTAGCATATAGTTCCCGTCACTTGCTTTTCCTACTGTAGATCACTATTTTACATTTACTGCATCAATTACTGTATTGGAGCAATAACATACAAAATCCATGTACTTTCACCATATTTTAGAGTTTACTTGCTAAATGCTGTTAGCGTTAGCGATTGTGTTAGCGATAGCATTTAGCATCCAGCCGAGGTCAGTTAGTTTAGCTCACACAGGCTGTGCTAGGAAGAGAAGCTTATAAGATAACTGTATTTTTTATCTTATCTTCCTCATGATTATCTCGTCATATGATTATTGTAAAACCGCAAGATTATTTAACATATTTCTGTGCGTGTATTACTTTTTTAAAGTTGTTTTAATGCTAATTTAGAATATTAAGTTATTTGAAAGTCACTGGTCTAAGCTCGCTTATGGCAGATGGTTTAAACTGGGTAGTGCTTATTTAATACTGGATTAAGTGCCAATTAAGATGTGTTTTTTTGTGGAAAACCAGCAAAATACAGCAGAAACATAATAAACTACGACATTTTTTACGCTGCAGTGACTCGACCAATAGTAGGACTGTCACAGTGTTTATAACTTCTGTGATTTTCTTTCTTTTCCAGTTCAAACCAGCAACCACTGGTACACAGAAACCATTTTAGATCAGCAGCCAGCCAAATCTGAGGTGATTTTACTGAATAGGATTAATCAAAATGTCTGGAAAGTCTGGAAATATTCAGATATATATTTAATACATTAAATGCTTTTGGTTATAAGTAGTTAATAAGTAGTTAAATTGTGGGAATAGTTTTTTTCCCCCGTTGTCATTCATCAAGTTCCTCTTGTCACATCCAGATGTCGTTCAACATGACAGAGACATCTTAAGCCATCCTTAAAACGATCAATGCTGTGAGTCAATCAGTCAGCGACGTGATCAATCCTAACGCCTGATAAGAAAGTGGGACAGCCATGTTTTAGTGCTACTGTAAGCACTGTCTGAAGTCTTTATGGTGCTGTTATCTTTGCGTTATCGAAATGTTCTCAGAGCACAGTGCTGCTTATCTCTTAAGGAAACTTTACAACATCTATTTTTTACTTAATCTCGTCATTTTATTAGCTAAGGGACTTAATGTACTTAGAGTTATCGTCATGTTATATAAGATAATAACAACTGGTCTGGTCTAGTGGCCTCTGTGGTATTTGGCATGTTCTTTGGGTACTATGGGTACTGATACGTTTAAAAATATTTCGAATTGGCCACTGTGTATCAGGTATGGATGAATAAGTGCTACCCTGTGTTCCATGTCTGTGCAAAAGTTTGGGCGCCACTGGTCCAAGCACAATATAACAGTATTAATGCGACCTCTAACGGGAAAAACACACCACACTTCTGCAAATAATTTTCCTACCGAAGAGTGCACAAGTATTCGGACATTTCAACCTGGTAACCTCATTTCACGTAAAAATACTTTTTGCATGCGTGTGTGTGTGTGTGTGTGTTTGCTCCGGACCTACCCGTGTTCTCCCTAACTGCTGTGTAAGGCATGATTAACGTTATCAGCGAGCTCTGAGCTGCAGGAGAACACAGTGACCATGCCTGCTTGGCCGGGGACCACCTCAGGAATGTGATAATGCCCTGGGCTGAAAAATGAAAGGCACACACACTCTGTGAATGAATAAACTATTAGCCCCGGTTAACACACACTCTGAACCTTGCCAAGAGGAAGAGCAGAATGGGAGCTTTGTGTTCTTGATGAGAAGCAGAGCAAAGTCACATCGCAGGGCAAATATTTACTCACCGAGGATACTCACACACGAAGGACACACCTCATTCATAACGGGCTTCTCGTTATTTTACCTCTGACGGCCTAGAATTAGCTGATTGATCCAGAGTCTCTACTGTTTGCTCGTTTACAGTTTTTTGGACAAAGTGCAGACGGTAAAATGTACTGAAAAGTAACTTTGACTCGTAATTTCTGTCGTGGATAGCCAGGAGAAAAATCAAGCACAGCCAAAGAAAGCTTTGTGATAGGATGCCAAGTACCCAACAAGTCAGTTTGCCCTTCTAGATCTACCCTGTTTATAACCTAGTCGAGTGTAATTATTGGACATATTGGACAATTGGACCATATCTTACAGAACTGTACTATTGTTAGCCATAAACTTTAGACCCAGACCATTGACCATAGTTTTTATAAGCGATATAAAACCCACCGAACCCCCATTAGATTTATGCAGTAATAAAAACATTGATATTCTTTATACATGTAGTTAACGCCACACCCTTCGGCGCACTAACACATAAATGTTGTCACGTTGGAAGTCGAATGTTTTCCATGACAGCCCATATGGGTTAATTTATATTTCCGTTTCGCGCATTTGATCATTAACTACAGGCCCGGATTCGTACAGAACAGACAGAGCACACCATGGAAACGTGGGCGTTCCTTCCTTCACTTGTTGTCTTGACAGCAGAGGTGAAAGTTCGCTCCTATTTTGTCATGGGTGCCAGACAGCAAAGGGTAATGACTACCTCTTACACCCCCTACCTCATTCCGCTTGCATTCTGTTGCTTTATCTGGACCGACCCTAGTGATGAATATCTCATGATGCCGAGTGTAGAGGTGTGCAGGAATGCTCTGGTCGGTGCCTCTCAATGCTCTGGTTCATTACTCTGATAAATATTGCTGGTGGTTTAGGACACAAGGTTGTGCTGAAGCGAATCTACAGATGATGTAACCAGACGACTCCCTGAAGAGCCTGTATTTACGATTACTAAGCCTTCCAAGAATAAAACGGTGATGACTAACCAAAATCCGAAAGATGTGCTTTGTCTCTGCTTGTTCCTGAGATAATGGGTGCATCTGAGAGACTCGAGTCGAAGTCGCCAAGAAAAAGACTTCAGACTTCACTTGAAACTTGTCCCTAATGACTCTCGACTCGACTCGGACTCGTCCAAAATGACTCGTAAACATTAAGAGTCGGTCCGTTATCCAGGCACTGTGCGCCAAAGCTAAAAAAAACAACTTTCTTTGTGTGTAAACGTTGCCAATTTTCCGGTCTTTTTATTTAGGTGATTTGGGACGCAGCCCCTTGTCTCATGACGTATCACAACATCCGCTTATCGGCAGCGGGAAATCGTAGAGAAGCGTCAAATGTAAACAAACGAGGGTAGCATGGCTTCGGCTGGAGTACCGTATGTGGTAGCCTATAGGCTACAGGGAATTAAAAATTATTGGATATAACCGAAGGGTGGCGGCATGTAACATGTGCTCTATGTTTTATAATGTAATCTAAAAAAGAAAAAAGAAGCATTGGAGTAAAAAATACAGTTAGTATTTGACTAGTGACTTGACTTGGACTCTAGCCTAAATATTTGTGACTTGACTTAGACTCTAGCCTAAAGACTCGGACTTGACTTGGACTCTAGCCTAAAGACTCGTGACTTGACTTGGACACTAGCCTAAAGACTCATGACTTGACTGGGACTCTACTAAAGACTCGTGACTTGACTTGGACTCTAGCCTAAAGACTCGTGACTTGACTTGGACTCTAGTCTAAAGACTCGTGACTTGACTTGGACTCTAGCCTAAAGACTCGTGACTTGACTTGGACATTAGCCTAAAGACTTGTGACTTGGACTTGTATTTTGCGGCTTATGACCATGTCTGGTATGACTACACACTTTCTTACATTTGTAAATTAAAAGACAGTTTCATAGTCCAGCCAGCAGATGGCAGTGTTCTTGCACGTTATTTTTGGGTGAGCTCTGCAATTCCGTTTTGTTAACGGTTTGTGTCACAGAGGAAAGGCACGAGGTTTCTGGGAATCTGACCTGTCTGTCATACTTGGACCCACGCCATCTTCGTCCTCTTCCTCCAGATCTGACGTGTTAAGGAAGTTGAAACTTTCAAGAGCAGTCTCCACCGTCAAACTCACACTGGAGGAGCGACTTTGACTTCGACCCTAAACACACACACAAATTTAGCAGACGTTCTGATCCAGAGCAGCGTACAATTGATGCAAACCTACAAGATGCAATCAAAGCACCTGTGGCAGACTGGCAGTGCTGAGTTTCTACAAAGTCTACTACCCTACCACAGTCCCACTATCAAATTATTATATTGTAGCCTGAATAAACACAATGATAGTGCCATTTTTATTATAAGAATACGTCAGCTGACATGGCACGCACATACACACACAGTTGAGTCCAGGAAGGATTGCACCCAGGTCCATAACTCAAAGAAGAGAGATTATTTTCACAAGTTATTTTATCTTTAAACCTGCACCACACACTAGTATGAGTCACCACATTTACCAGCAGATAGTAATCTTGGCCAGGCTTTACAGAAGTGGAAAAAACACAAACATACAAAATTCATAGACCAGCAATCTTCTTTTTTAAAATTCTGTGGGCAATCGATATGCGGGTATGATGCTCTACTACACTCTTCTGCTAGGAACTTGGAAGGGCTTAATGTAGGGAGTCAACCTTTTAGCAGCACCTCGCTGGTTAAGAGTTTATAAAGAGTCATTGCACTGCCTCTTCTGGAAATTAGACTCATTCCCTCTTGATTGTGTGCAGCAGGTATATTTATTTCTGTTTATATCAAATAATGCGTCTATATTTTGGTCCTACAGTGTGTGTGCGTGTGTGTGTGTGAGATTGTTAATGTGTACATGTTTTGTACTTACATTGTCATGTACTTAACGGTTCGGCTGTGATTTAATAACTCTGAATCGCAATAATTGAGAAATAATACAATTATGCATCAGTAACTGAAGAACCACGGTGTTGTGCAGTTCCTGCTGGGAGTGATACGTAATGCTATGACAGTATAGGCTTCGGATGCTGTGTATATGAAAGTGTTAGACTTAGTGTTATCGGCAAAATCTCAAACTCATTTACATATCATTTGCATTAGTTGTCTTGTGAAAATACCCTTCATATTTACATTTACATTGGGCAGTAGCTTAAAAAGGCTGTGACTAGTAATGCCTAGTCTCACTCTTTTGATTAACGACCTGTTTCACAGCGTAAAAGTGGCCACTTTACAGCACATACCTGTAGTTTATACATTTGATCACTTGATGAAGCCATTCCTTTTGCATTTCTGAAGTATAAACAACGTAAAACAATGCATATTTGCTTGTACGATAACAGAATAAATATTAATATATATAAAATTAACAAATTAATCAAATTAATTAATATTATTAACTAATTGCTATCTTAAATTTAAAAAGCTTTCAACCTTTTGCTCCCTCTCCAGTTGATTTTAAAAAATTGCAATTGCATGTAATAAACAGAACCCATGTGACATTTCAACGATGCATTTTTCACATATTTGCATCGCGGGGCATCTTCTTACTGTTCCATTACTCTCCAATTATCCAGAAATACAAACATTAGCAAATTCCCAAATGAGCCATAATACTTGCTGGCTTTTGATTGACACAGAATGAAAGTGAATTACTGTTTTGCTGTTAGAAAAATATTTCTGCTGTGTTTGTAATATTTCAATAACATTAACAACAACAACAATTCCAGATCCTAAAACTATAAATAATGAGAGTAACACTCAGATCTTAAAACTATACAGTAAATCATTTGGACAACACAATCTCTATGTAAACCTAATGACTTACAGTAAGTGTGTCCTCCAGCAGTCGTAGCTCTTGCTCCAGCACCTGCAGGTCTGTAAACTGACCCCTGCAATCATCTAGAGAGGACAACAGATTACTGAGGGCCTCTTCCAAGCCACTGTCCTTTGCCTCCGTGTCCTCTGTTCTAGCCTTGTCCCCAGTCAAAGCCTCTACTTTAACTTCAGGCTTCTCACTGTGTGACTGTGGGAGTTGCTCTGTTTCCTGGGCCTGTTTTAAATCATCAGTCTTTGGGGAAAGAGCATCAGCCTCTGTAACCTCTGAATTTTTCTCAGTGGTGAAACTGGAGATGAAACTCTCAGACTTGTCTTCATAATCAAATACCTCCTGTGATCCAGGGGCAGATGTGATAGAGCTGAAAGGAGGCAGTTTTTCTGGCTCAGCAGATGGGGTGTCATCTTGGAGCTGGGGAATAATTGAGCATGGCTCTGCCTGCTGGGGAAAATCTGTGACTGCACTGGACTCCGGCGAGTTGCCGTTGGGTCTCTCGATTAAGACAGCATCCACACTGCCCTCACTGATATGACTAAGGGAACGCGAGTAACGAGTGTGGCCATTGGGCACAGTCTGTTTTTCGGTCGCCTCAGTGCTGACTGTAATTGTAGTCAGGTAAGGTTTGTCTAGCTCCTCCTCTGGATCCCCTTCCTCGTCCTCATCCTCCTCTTTCTGATTGGCCAGGCGGGTGGGTGTGGAAGTCGCTGACTGGCGTGGAGTAAAAGAAATGTCGATGGGAGGAGCGATGGCCTGCACCTCAGGCTGCACCAAGTTTTTATGGGCATGGCGTACACTCATGGATAGCTGGGGGCTTGAAGAGTCATCTGATGATTCAGATGAGTTCGACCACGCCGTTCCATTTTCAATCTCCTCTTGCCGTTTCAGCATGTTCTAGAGAGAACGATAAATAAAATAATAGGCAAAAAATCAAGACCAGGTCATCCCTAAGTAATAGGATAAATCAAGGTAAAAGTAACATTTAAAATCACTGATTTGCAACATTTCACACTGCCTACAATAGCGTTTGCATGGCCCTACTCTGAACACAGTACATTCTATAGATTCTACAACTCCTCGGCATGTTTTAGTTAAGACTTGAGAGACTTTTAGTAGTCAAGAACGAGGTGAGACTAACCAGATCAAGTTATTTATCTTCAAGAAATTCAGTTTTATATATATATATATATATATATATATATATAGCAATAAATACAATGGTGATGGGAAGCTTTTTCATTAAACAGAATTCACATATTTAGTAAACACATGTACATGGGTTAATCATGGGTTAAGGGCCTTGCTTAAGGACCCAACTGGACCCAACTTGGCAGAGGTGGGATTTGGTGGGATTATATATATATATATATAAGAACTATGTGCAAGAAGGTCCTGGGTTTTAATCCCATCTCTGCCAAGCTGCCACAGTTAAGGCTGTTAACTCATGATTGCTTGAATTGTAAGATTGTATGAGTTGTAAATCACTCTGGATAAGTGCGTCTGCTAATGCCGTAAAAACCCCACAGATAATGATACAGATAATGTCTGTTCAACTTCTACCATTAAAAAGAACGATAGCAGCAGCTGGCTTGTTTCTGGCTCCGCACTCTTAGCAGTCTTATGTTAAGGTTTAGTCAAATGTCTTATTATTGTTATTATTGTAGAGTGTTTCGGAGTTCTTCCTTTGCGGCTTACTTTCGTCATGCATACTGCAAACAGCACTCACTCACTGTAAAGAACTAGAACATCAAAGACAAGTAACCCAAATAACACTGTATTACTGTTCCCTTATTAGTACTGCGCTATACAGGAAGAGACTCTTTAGTGCACCTCGGGGCA
>JAUZSV010253135.1:0-12243 GCA_034780495.1 Parotocinclus cesarpintoi
CACACACACACACACACACACACACACACAAAAATATATATATATATATATATATATATATATATATATATATACTGCTCACAAAAATGAAAGGGCATTTCAAAATTGTATTATTATTTATTATTATTTACATATTTTTAAATGAAAAAGCCCCTAATTTTTCATCCTAACCTTGTTTACAGTTGAACTATTCTAAAGTGAAATACTAACCCAAAGCTGAACAAATCTGGTCCATGGAGGCCTCTGTTGAATCACGTTGGACGTCCCCATCGCTGATGCCAGGTGAGGTGTTGTCTGCTTACCAATGTGACTCAACTTACATGTCCCACATAGAGGAGGATTCCACTTTCCCCAGCATAGAGGCTGAATATTCAGCCTGCAGCCTGCCATCTCTCTTCACCAACACCATCCAGAGCCGCAACACAGCAGCTTTCAGACACAGTCCAGGTCAGTCCACCTACACACATCTGTACCAGCCAGTTCTGCAAAAGGCAGTGAAGAATTACAGAAACGCATTATTACACCAGTACAGCTACCTAACCTCATATGGATTTGTACAGTGAACAATAAGTTTGTAGCATTCCCTACATTGGAGAGATGATTCACTGGACAATAATGTATGTCTTACAACACTTGCTGAATTCAGTAGGCGTTTAGAATAAGTGAAATAAGTCAAAATACTCCTAGGTGGTAGAATGAGGGACACGTTTAACAAACAACAAACATTGCAATAAAACTTGGTTTAGGTTTTTTATTTTTTGTATTTTGGCCCCTGGTCATTGTTGGTGACTGATACATCTTGCCGGTTCAGTGATGTGAAATTGACAGATCTGAGTGACTTCAAACGATTCGAGGTCATTTTTGCTGGACTATCCAACCATGTGCAGTGGTATCAAGAGTATATCAAGCTGGAAGAGCATTCAGTGACAGGGGATCCTAGGGATGTAAACAACATATTGACAAGAGGTCAGAGGATCAAGAAACGTTCTGAAGAACAGTTGGTGCTCTAACTAATGTGTCCTGAACGCACAACTTGACGCCTCTAGTCAGGGTCGGCCACCAAGGGCTCTTCCTTAAAACACCAATGAATCTGTCTTGGGACTGTGGGAGGAAACTGAGATACCCAGGGTTAAACTATGTGGTTATGGGGAGGAAGGACATGCACACAGGTGGAACCCGAGGCCTGGATCGAACCAGCAATGCTGATACTTTGAGGCAACAGTGCTAACCACTGCACCACCATGCTGTCCTGGGCTAAAACAGCAGATATTATTTCTAGTGCAATTTGGAACCAAGGGAACTTGAAAAGCAGGACTCCATTGAGGAAAATAGCACAAACATTGGATCACTGAGCAGTGGAAAAACATTGCCTGGTTACATTTGTATTGCATTATGCTGATGGGGTCAGGATTTGGCACAAGCAGCGTAAATCGAATAACCCTTCCTCTAAGGAGTCAACAGTTCGGGCATTAGGAGAATAAGTGTGGAAAATGTTTTCTTGGCTCACCCTGGATCCTCTGGTACCTGTGGATAGATGTTTGGACAGTAGACCTTATGGCTGACAAGTTTATCCCAATAACAGCTAATTGCCCTATGGAAGAAGGACATTTTTAGCAGGACAGTGTACTCTGCAATAATGTTTTTATAGTAATGACTTGGTGCAGGAAACATGACAGTAAGGCTTTACAGCCCCAGATCTTAATCCTATAGAGCATCTCCCAGTCCATGACTCAGGGCTAAGAGGATGATACTCGAACCCCTAGAGTTCCTCTGGAGTTGTGAGCCAAAAGCACCAACCACTGTGTCACCATGCTGCACAATGTATTTATATCAATAGTATGTGCATATTATTCTTTTTCTGTCTGCAGTGCGACCGGTTTACTCCTCCCCTTTCCTGAGTGGCCTGCCATGGCTGGAGGGCTCCAGTGCCCATACACTCTCCCATCCATACCCATCAGCCTCGTCTTCCTGGCATGGCAGCAGCACCTTTAACCGGACCCCGGGTCTCCCCCACACCACGTAGACCTCCTCTCCCTTCCACCCGTCCATCACACTGCCCTCCATCAGAGCCCCTCGCTCTGAGCTGTACCCCCCCAGCCTGGACTGTAAGGACCGTGTGAAAGGGGAGAGATCCAGTGCTGCAGCAGGTGCTGAGGTTGTGGGGGGGGTGTACGCCATCAACTACTCTGCTAACAGTGTGTATTCACACGATCACTGTCTGGCTCAGGCGCACACGCCGGCTCACACACCTGCCCTAGAGCAGTACAGCTCGTGCGGCAACTCGGCACACGAGTTTGGCCCTGCAGGCATCTACTCAGCCTCCTCGTTCTCTCCGAAACTGAAGGTCAAGATGAGCCTTTCTCCTACAGGTAAGAACTTGCCGTTTTCTTTGGGGAATTACTGTGGGGTTAGGATAAATTAGGCAACTAAAAATGATATGCATCTTACTCCTAGAAACACGTGAGTGTGTGAACTGTGGGGCCACTGCTACCCCTCTGTGGCGGCGTGATGGTACAGGCCACTACCTCTGCAATGCCTGCGGGCTGTACCACAAGATGAACGGACAAAACAGACCCCTGATCCGGCCAAGAAAGAGACTGGTATGGCTCATTAATCATAAACTGCTCTACCTAGAATGATCAAGACGTTCCGAAAGAATCTTGTTTATTTACATACTTATTCCGATATGTGATAATTTATTTAGACCAGCAAATTTGGTGGCTTAGAGTCTCCTGCTGCAAATACTCGGTGGGACTTGCAACGTGAATGTAATGAGTTAAGGCCTGTTTATGGTCCAGGGTGTACCCCAGCAATTCCAGGGTAGCCTTCAAAACCTTCCCCATGACTCTGATCAGAACAAGTGGGGGTAAAACAGGACGATTTATGTTTAGTGTGAGTCAAAAGCCACAGGACATTTCAAAAAAGGCTGCAGAAGTTATTGTTGAGGTTTATTCATCATTAGAGGTCTTTGGATGACCATCGATTTCTGAGACAATTCTGGTCTTCTTTGATATGCTACATGACCACCTTTACATTGGGAAAACTTGCCTTTGGGATGCCAAGAGGACCCTTCTACAGTTTGAAGAAACTTTCAGGAAGTGTATCAGACATGAAACCACTTTTTTGGGAGGGAAAAATAGAAGATATCTTAAAGGTCACCAAGAATGGTATGGCATGAAAATCAGTGGAAAACAGTATTATTTGTAATCAATTGTTTTTAATTGATTTAATAGATTTTTTTGCTCATACCGTCAACAGTAATCTACATGTTCATTATATCATTGCTAAAATAACAAATCTAAAGATGGCCTAAGACTTTTGAGTTTTTAGAGTTTCAGTACAGTATATCAATTATTTATACACTGTAGTCATTTATTATTATTGTGTGTATATATAGTATGATATAGACTCACTTAATATGAAAGATTTACTGTTATAATCAACACTATCTATTCCATGTTATCCCACAATGTCAGAGGTTATTAAAATACGCAAACCAGTCCCTCTGCTACTGACACCGATACCACAGTCAAAGTCACTAGGACCACATGTTAAAACTATCTGAAGCTTCTGGCTCATATCTGCATGATTTTATGCATATCACTGCTGGTATGTGATTGGCTGATGAGATCATTGCATGAATGAGGAGGTGTAGAGCTGTTTATAATATACACTCATTGACAAAAAATTCTATAAATAACGTACCCATATAGAAATGTCGGATTGCTGCAGAACTCAGTGTGCAGTTATGTCTCAGGCAGATATGTATATGGTTACAGGTGTGGTCTGATTAGGCACCGGTGATTCTCCCACTGTGTATAAAAAGGCTCTCAGGTGCTATGTTTGGGTAGTTTACCTCTTGGTGAGACATTTCCAGGTGCTTAGCTGAAGGAAATTTGTTGGAAATGTGCAGTTCATTTTTGTTTCATATTTCATTCTTTTTGCATTGCAGAACGTCTCCTGTTGCCCTGTTAATTCTTTTCTTTCTCATGATCCCTACAGGTTGTCAGTAAGAGGGCGGGCACTCAGTGTGCCAACTGCCAGACATGCACCACCACACTGTGGAGACGAAACGCCAACGGCGAGCCAGTGTGTAATGCCTGTGGCCTCTACTTCAAACTACACAATGTACAAGCCCCATTGGTTTTGTTTTTCTTTCTTTAATACAAATTCATTATCAGTAGAGAAGGGAATCACAAAGTGAGATGTTTTTATATTGAGTTGAAAGGGTTTCACAGTAAACAGATTTTAGGAATTAGATGTACTTTAGACCCAGCAATTTCTTATATTGGGCATGTCATGTGATGGACAGAGATTTGTCATATTTATTAAGAACATTGCTCTTAGTACCAAAGAAAATGACATGACAAGAAACGTGCCATGAACCCCCCACCCCCCACGCCCCCCACCGGAGTGCAATGGAGTGACCGGGTAAAGAGGATTTTGCTGTAGAGTACACAAACTAAGAGCATACATATTTTTATTTTCTTTACAATAAGGTGTAAAATGTATATAAATCAAAACAAGTGCAATTGGATAGGTATCTCACCGAGTTTTATATCTTTTATCTATTACTATATGTATTAAATAAAATAGCTCAGTGGGTAACACTGTCGTCTCACAGCAAGAAGGCCCTGCGTTCAATCCCCAGGTGGGTCTCCGGTCTGGGTCCTTTACTGTGGGAACTTTTCATGTCTTCCCCATGGCCATGTGAGTTTACTCTGGGTACTCCAGTTTCCTTCCACAGTCCCAAAGACGTGCACTTAGTTTAATCTGTGTCTTTAAAGTGCCCTAGTGTATGGCTCCTTGTCCACTCATACCCCCCATAATCCTGACCAGGATAATGCAGTTTAATTTCAAAAGTTTAAAAGTTTTTATTCTCACTTTCTCTAGTTTAATGTGGAAAATGACAGGTGTCAGAAAGAGGCACACACTGGACCTCGGTATTAATGTTTCTGTCACTTGTGCCATCCGCAGGTCAACAGACCATTGACCATGAAGAAGGAGGGAATCCAGACACGGAACCGGAAAGTTCTGAGTAATAACAGGAAGGACAGGAGGAGCGGCACGGTGGAGCTCGATGTGGTGTATTCCGAGTCGGCCAAGATCCCTGGTACGGACAGGTCTTTCGATTCCTTCTCAGTGGAGTCATACAGTCACAGTGCTCACTCTGCAGGTCCTTCTTCTACCCTACATACCAACCCTCACCTGCCCTCAACATATCACCATACTGCTGCTGCCACCGCCGCCATCCTGTCCAGCATGGTATGACTAAACGTTACGCCGAAATATTTATACAGACTGAGCTGTTATAGTTTCATGCTTCATTATTCACTTTGTAATTGTAATCCTGTTTTAATCTTTTTTCCACTTTATTATTTTTTTTCGCAGTACTTATTTGTGACTTTGTTTATGCATAGTAATTAATTGTGTTTAGGAAAACCCGTGAAGGTTATCACATAACTGAGAATGACTGAAAGTTTGCTTTTATTACTGTATTCACTTCAATAAAACTTTAAAAAGCACAGAAGAATGTATTGGTATGTACAAGCTATCTATTGGAACACGTTAGTTTAGTACTTTTTAATTTGAGAAACTTTTTTAAAACAGTTGTACAATTACTGTAGGATAGTAAGAAAATGCTGTGTTTCCTACATTTACTTTGGCTTTTATTATCATTGCAAACAGTATGGAACTGAAATAAATCATGCTTTTTTTAAATTTAGAGCCAATTTAGGGTTAAAAAACTAACTCATTGTGTGATTTCAGGTGATGTTAGAATAGATTTTTGAGGATTCTTAAGGAGCAAAGATGGCGAGAGAAATCTCCAGTTTGTCAACAAACTGACTTAATTATTCAAATGTTTACAACAAACCTGGAATGGATTTACATATTTCTTCCTCTACAGTGCATAATATTAACAAATAATTGAAGGATTATCACTTGGGACAGCACTGCATCAAGAACACCTGAAATACTAAATCGCTTGGTATCTTCTGTGCCAAAATGCCTATTAAGTGCTGTGAAAAGGAATGTCAGCATCCATCCATCAATCCATCAATTATCTTCTGCTTAATCTGCACGGGGTCGCGGGCCAGCCAATTAACCTAACACGCATGTCTTTGGACCGGAGTACCCAGAGTAAACCCATGCATACATGGGAAGGACCCAGGCTGCTCCACCCTGGGATTGAACCTGGCACCTTCTTGCTGTGAACCGAGCCACCATGCTGGTGTACAAAGTGGTAAATGCTTTACCATCAGGAATGCAAGAATGGATGTTTATTAACAAATTAAATATCTCAGATTCATAATCTACACAATGAAATAAAAGTAAATGTAGGGAACACTGCATTGTTGTAATTTAGCAGGTTCCATACTGTCCCAAACATCTCTGATTTGGGCTTGTGGGTAAATGGGAAGGAAGAATGAATTTTGAATGTCTTTTAAATCGCAGTGGTTAGCCCTAGCACCTCACAGCTGCATAAACTCGGGTTCGAGTCATGGCACAAACACTGCCTGTGTGTGGTTTGCAGGGGTTTTAAAGTCAGTGAATTAAATATGGATTATAAAGAGCAAAAACGCGGAACTCATTGTCAAAGATAACATCATTTGGAGCTTGGATGGCGAGGTGGTTTAGTTCAGGGCCCGCAGATACCATTACCTGTGTCAGAGGAGGGGTGGAAGCTGGTCAGGGGAAGAACAGGAGCTAAAGCAGCGACTCCCAACCAGCTTTTCATGGATTGATGTTGCATCCTAGTGGCACTGGGCCGCCAAAATGTCTGACTAGAAAATATTTGGGTAAAAATGTGAAGCCGCTAAAATAGATTCGGCAAAGTTTAAGGATTGACCGTAAATTTCCATTGGAATCTTTACACCCTTATTTTTCACACACTATGGAGTAATGGAGGCAAATCAGCAACAAGCGATTAAACCACATGCATGTGGCACGAGACGACTATTTAAATAAAACCGAACTCTGAACGTTGTTTTTAACTTCGCGGTCGGTTCTGTCTGTGGCTCCATTATGTTTGTAGAACATATAATTGCACGGAGTGCAGCGTGCGAACACTATGTATGCAAATCCTGCGATTTTCATAGTGTGGAGGTATGAACCGGCGTGATATCAAATTCAAATGTGTGGCTTTATGGAAACACTGAGAGACTCAAACCAACCGTTTAGGACATGAACCACTACCATGTAAATATACAGACTAAGCTGCTTGTCATGTTAACGTCATGACAGTGCACTTTACTCATCATAACTACTGTGGTGGTAAAACGGTTAACATACTGGACTATGAACCAGAAGGTCCAGAGTTCAAACATCAGCAGTACCACTGTTGGGCTCTTGACTTTTAACACAAATTGCTTGGAGTGGTTCGGCGCACGCAACACAAAAATTAAACAACTGGAACACTGATTTATCTGAGCACAATCCCCATTTCCACTGGGTGATGGTCCATCCTAGATGCCCCTAAGCCCAGAGAAGTCAACGTCAATCTGGACATGGTTAAGACGAGCCTTTTTTTTGCACAGTAAAATCTTAAATGGTATTTAAGCTTAATTAAGGTTTGATAAAGTAATCCCTTTCCATGTGGTTCTATCAGCTATAGATGAAGGTCAGTTCTTGATGCAGTACCATCTGAGGGATCAAAGAACAAGGGTCTCCAGTTTAGGCTCGTACTATTAGCATTTCCATGCTGAAATTCCTCCCGATTCCTTGAAATCTTTAATAATATAATGCACTGTACAGTGAAATATTCCCCTTCAATCTTTCTGAGGTCGAATATTTGTAAACTTCTCAATAATTTTCTCACACTTTCTTAAAAAACACTTTCTTGCTCCGGAAAGACTCAGCCTTTCCCAGATGCTGCTTCCGTACCAAATTATGATTACAATCACCTGTTGACATCGCCAGTTTGAAATCCTATGATGATTTATTTTTTAACTCCATTACTAGCTCTACTTTTTTGTCTCAACTTTTTAAACATGTGTCACAGGTTCACACTGAATAAAAGTCAAATATGAGAGACACCTCACTTTTTGTACATTTTTTTTCTATGTAAAATATTCTCAGAGTTAGGGTTGTGTTAAATGTGGAATAAATCATGATTTGATGTGATTTTATCAGCAAATAACCAACACCTGGGTGATGTGATGCTAATATGATATGATTATTTTCCAATAACAGCACAGAGACATTGTACCATGTTGTTTATTAAACAAAGCCTAGCAAATCATCCAATTTTACCCCACTCTTGCATGTGGCCGGGTTTTTTAAAAACTGATACAGATTTACAGTGCACAATCCAAGTAATCCAAGTATCCCTCATGGGATCAACAGTGGTATCTTGGCAATAGTCCAGTAGCTCAAGCTCCGCGCTACCACAGTTCCAGGTACATCAATGCGCTCCATAATCACACCAAGCTCAGGCCAGGTTTGGATAAACAAAAGCTCTGTTCTAAGGAGCTTCAGGGCATCACGAAGCAGCACATAATTAACAATGATGATTAACAAATACAATATTTTAATCACATGATGTGTACTGGGTTAATTGGGATTAAAATGCAAACCACGTGGTCAAAATAAATGCACTTTTGTGTAGCACTAAACTTCAGAATTAAGCATTTATCAGTTTTAACATCATTTAAAATAATAATTCAATGACATGATCCTCATCATGTTTGCTGCATCTCAGCATTTCATTGCTACTTCACTCCTGGATTATGAAACATTTTTTACTTGAAAAAGAATAATTTTTCAACAACTGTGCAAAAAAATAATCCTGGTAAACTCTAAACAGGTGAAGTGATTTGGTCGGCAGTAATACGGTGATACGTGGCCAAAACATATGGTACAGCTATGAGCTATCATTACTGTGCAAAAACAAAGACCCTGGCTCTGACTGAACCTTTCAAGCTTTTAAAAATGTTTGAGGTCCTGGGTTCAATTGCCAGCATCTCCACCAGTGGGACTGTGGTTGTGTCCTTAAGCAAGGCCCTTAACCCCCGATTGCTTGAATTGTAAAACGGTACAAGTTGTAAGTCACTCTGGATAAGGGCGTCTGCTGAATAATATAAATGCTAAATGAAAATATGCTGTGGCATTATGGGAAATGTAGTGCGAGTAGCGAATTAGAGCGAGATGGCCTGTAGTTCTGTTCAGCGATCCGAGATAAAATGATTTGCTTTATTTGAAAGTGGGTTTCATGACACCCCTGGAAAGCAGTACTCAAAGAGTCTGAGGAGAAAAACGAAAGCTGTTCTTCCTGTGTGTTTGGAGAGGAGCTAGCACAGCTTTTCTGGTCCGAGTCACTGATAAATTACACAATGCTGGCAGAGGTTCTTAAGCTCTGTGATATAGCAGGTTTAGCCCTAGATTTCTGCCAGTGTGCTTCATTCCCATTTGTCCACAGATAAGAGATGCATACCAGGTGCATCATGGGGTCCTGGAGAAGGGCACGGCAGCTCTGAGCTCTGACCTTGGTACTGTGATGGCTGCTGTCCTTGGTCCTGAACTTGGGGGTGGTGATACCTGTAAATAAGGCCAGGCATCACAATACACTTATGTCTTATGATACATTCTTGGGATGTTACTGGTTACTGGTACATTCTTGAAGCTAAAATTGTAATTGTATTAATTTCTAACTCCCAATTGGCATTGAGAAATAACTCTTACAGCAAGTTCTCTGAGGTCATGGGTGATTTTTTTTTTGTATGTGTTTGTGAGTTTGTGTGTGTGTGTGTGTGTGTGTGTGTGTGTGTGTGTGTGTGTGTGTAAACAGCTAAATGTAAGTCTAAAGGAAAGAAGTGAACCAAGTGCTTCTGGAAACTTGTTTAATGTTTGCAGAATGAAAAAAAATCAGCAAGACAGCTGACAAACTGGCTACACTTGGAGTAGTTCACTTACACTGAATCCCTTGGAGGCACGTCAGCTTTCCCTCGCTAGTCCATTTTAGGAACAGGATATGTGGTCAGGTGTAGGATGGTCACTTGGACAATGGGTCCAACTAGATGGCCAACAAGCTGACATTGCGGAGCTCTAGTTGGACTTCAACACCAACAGTCTTTCTTTTCTCATTTCTCCTTCTGGGTGCCCCTACCTCCCTCCATCTGTTTCACTCTGTCAGTGTCAACCACACAGACCTGCTCCTCAGGCCTATAGTGAAGCCCCATTGTGCAACGCAGGCAGCTTTTGGTTTTCCGGAGTCTCTGACAAAAAAATTGCAGAAGGGAAGAGGAGATGCACATAAGGAGGCTTCAACTGATGTTACATGCCACCATGAGTGTTTTTTTCAAGGTGCCACATGGGTCCCATCACGGTCTGGTTTCAGTTGCTGGCTTCCTCCATTCGGGGTGAACCGGCTTTATCTGGGTGGCCAAATGGGTGGGAAATGGAACTGAATGACAAATGGAGATTAGCAACCACAGAGCAAGTCCAGCGGTCGCATGGGCACGACCGTTAGGGTTTCCTTGGCCCACCTGTCACACATGCATACAGATGCACATACACACACATACACACGTGTTTGACACACTGCCTTTCTACACACTCACATGTGCAGCCTTGCAAATTGAAACGTAGTCAGTGGTTAGCCATAACCCTCTCCTCGCCTTGTATCATAAAATAGGGAGTGGTGACAGACAAGCTCTTGACCTTTTGTCTTTATCGCGGACACACACACACACACACAGACACACACACAGACACACACACAGACACACACACACACACACACACACACACACACACACAGTGGAGGCCACCAATTTGATACTACAGCATCATAATGACCCAAATAATGGCGCTATAGAAATAAATAAACTTAAACTTACACTTACACAGGTAGAGCTTTTAGTGACATGATTATAAACTGTTTGCGAGTCCACTGACAGAGGGGAAGAAACTGTTCTTGTGAAGGGAGGTTCTGATCTGAATGGACCGGATTGGTTCAAACAGTCTGTCCGCAGGATGTGAAGGATCAGCTGTGATCCTGGATTAACTGGCTTAACTGGGTTCTGGGCTCCTTTCTTACAGGAAATTGAGATGAACCCTTTGTAGGTCTCTAAACAATGTGAATCCAATTCCATCATCCAGTCCAATTCCATTATATGGTTAAAGCTTGACATTATATTGAAATGTTCACAGTATGCTGTATGCTCTCCTTTTTGTTTTCTAGACACAATGACCATTTGCAAACAAATCAGATTAAAATGTATCTTTAGATCATTTTAATTAATCACCCAGGGCGTCATATTCTAATATCTGTAAACCTTCTATGAAATAATATGCGTGGTAAAATATGAATACGGTATTTCATAAAGATAACGACACTGTACACTTATTATTTTTGCTATAGCGGTCCGGTGTGGACTGGTTGTTCATGTGCACTGAATGATTCACAAAGCAAAACTGGTTATGTGAACTCTAAACAAATGGATTTAAAAAAGGCCAGTTTCCCCCAGACTTGTGGAGGTCAGTCATTAAATTATAATTGATGGATATGATGAACCATGAAAATTATTTAAATGAAGCTTATGTAGCAGAGTGGCAGTTCATTAGCCCACCTCCATAGTCTTACAACCAGGGTCGAGTCTCACTGGGTGAGGTGCTGGGGGAACTAACTGTCAACCCCTAGGCGCTCTAACAGGACCCCCTTTCTAGGAAGACTTAATATTTCAGTGTTCTTAAGTACAGAATCCTACCCATCAAAAAGTAGAGTTCCTTTATATTTCCTTTTACAGTGATCTACACTCAAAGCAAGTGTGAAGTTAAGAACCACACTCAAGGGCTGATGGAGGTGGGATTTGAACCCTGAATCTTCTGGTCCACATTCCAGTAGCTGAACCACCAAGCCACCACTGTGGCACAGTTGGTTATTTTTAACTGGAAATAAAATATACTCAGATAAACCCATCTTACAGTTCCAGCAGGTAGTCAGAATGTTACAGCGAGGCTAGTCACATGGAATAAGGCAACAGTTTTGCAACTTAGTTTTGTTTCGGTTAGATTTAAAGCTGACTTATTAGGTATTTGTTGTATATTATAGTATTAGTTGTATTGATTTAGTTTTATAGTCAAGTCAAATGTATTTATATAGCACATTTTATAATGGTGCATCGTCTTAAAGCAGCTTTACAATCTTATATTATCTGAAAACGTCCAATCCCAACTTGAGCAAGCCTAGGGCGACAGTGGAAAGGAAAAACTCCCTGAATGTATAAGGAAGAAACCTTGGGA
>JAUZSV010253244.1:0-12243 GCA_034780495.1 Parotocinclus cesarpintoi
GCGCTTTTTCTCAATTCTGTATGTTACCACATGATGCCGCTAAATTCCAGCTCTATCCACAATCTTTTCAAGGAGTACGGATGCCTCAAACTTAGCTTAAATGTACGCTCGTTTTCACGCCAAGTATTTCTTTATAGATCACAGGCTTTGCGTGAGATGTTGCGTACGCACAATTCAGGCCTGTTTTTGTGCGTACGCACCATTTATAATTGAGGCCCCAGGAGTTGAAAAAGATAACACAGCGACTAAAGGAAAAACTAAAAACCAAGAAAATAAAAAACTTGTAATGTGACCTATAAACATCTGTCAACTTATGTCCTAAGGGACAAGACCTCAAAAAGTCAGTGATTTCTAATACCTCAGCTTGCTTGCCTCATCATTTGGTGACTCCCTCCCTGATGCTCCAGCACAAATCAATGCAGCCCAGCTGAAGTGGCACCTGACCCCAGGTG
This sequence comes from Parotocinclus cesarpintoi, assembly GCA_034780495.1. Lineage (NCBI taxonomy): Eukaryota > Metazoa > Chordata > Actinopteri > Siluriformes > Loricariidae > Parotocinclus > Parotocinclus cesarpintoi. The sequence continues at coordinate 453 of JAUZSV010253244.1, forward strand.
TCCTCTGCAATCGCGAAACGCTCAAAAACCTCAAAGCTTAATTTATAAAAACTGATGTTCGTACTGTCACCCTCTGCACAAGAAGCATTACAGGTTATGTAATTACAGAGTCTGGATGTCTCACAACTTAATCACATCATGAATGTGGAAAGTGATGGTAGTCACACCAGTAAGATTTGGAAAGCCATGGCCATATTCAGCGATAAGCAAACGGGGACTAGAAAGCTCTACACTTTTATCCAGATGATATCGACTGCATGGCAAAATGGTTGCTGGAAAAGCTGAACAAAAACACGAAGCTGGATTGATGCTGTCCTCACTATTGAGGGCATTCAGACAACCGGACCATGACCATTGGTACACTTTTTTCCTATTAAGCTGTTAACTTTAAAATTTTTAAATGTTTTGTTTATCACAATGCTAGACACTTTATGTTTAAAAAATGACTGTAAAATGCCATTAATTGTAATTGTTTATAGCCAGGTATCTAATGTAAATGGAGTTTTCCAAAATGATAAATTTTAATGAATGTGTCATTCACAAACAGGATTTCTGTTTATAATCATACACTAAGAATATTTTATTATTTTTCTTATACAAATTAGATTTTTTTAGACCCACATGAGCTCTGCACTAATATTATTTCAAGTCTTATGTCCTGTGCTGTGACATCACTTCAAATAAAATCACTGTACATTTATTTTATGAAGCTTCCTTTTATTTAATTCAGAATGTCATCAATTTGTGAGAGCGTTCCACTAGTGTGAGCAATAAAAACAAGAATAAAACAGCTATGAATAATAAACATATGAAAAATATAACCTATAATTTGCATAAAATGATCCTTAAAATTTGAATACAACTGTTATTATATACAATTATTATTATTATATATCATTTTACTGTAGTGTAGTGTCTGGGGCTATAAGTAAAGCTTGTAACTGTTAAAAGACCGTAAACATTGTTTGAACAAGTTTGAAAAAAAAATCCTTATGAAATGGAGTAGGTTGCTTTAAAAAAAAAATATGATTCACACACTACAACACTTATTTAAGTAATAGGAAATAGACTATAATGATAATTTAAGTTTAATTAAAATATTTTTTTAAATAAAATCCATATACATCATGGAAAAACAAGATGCGAAACTAATTTGGTAATTTACAGCCATTTAGATGTGAGGTCTCAGAAGAACTAAAACCCCAACAAAATCTGAATTATACAAGAGCTTCAAAACAGGCAATCTGAAATTTGAAATTGCATAATGGAAATACATTAAAAAAGGCTACAACCAAAGAAAACTTTACTATATTTCAGAGCATGCGTCAGTCAACATTTGATTATTCACTAGCATAGCTTGTTAAAATCACATACTGCAATAAAAACTAAAACCATACATAAGGATCAAACACTACTAAAGGGAACAAACAAGGGATTACCCTGCCCCACGAATCATGTGCAGTACTTACACAAGTTTAAAGAGCTTCCTGAGTGTTGGGTTAAATCAAACTAAGATGCACAAGAGTTCTGCTATTCTTGCTTTCAGTTTCAAACTTTAGCGTAATTACAAGCCTTCGTCTGAGCTCTCACTCAGTGTTTATAAACACACAACTAGTGTGACCTCTGAACCCCTCTAAGGAGATAGGATAGGGCAAAACCAGAAGTATTTTAGGATAGTCTGAACTGACAAACAAGACTGTGTTGCCTGCTCAATGTGCTCTTTGTTGGCAGCAATTACATTTCATAAAGGGAAGAGTTTTAAGAAAAGGATTACGAAAAAAAAAAAAAAAACAACCTTGCAGAGTCATGTGAAATAATCATAAGACGATTTAAGGCATGCTGGAATGTCCTGGCAAAGCTGGCAGCTGATAAGAGCAATATAAATGAACTCCAGCTGGCAACAGTGTTTATAAGAAGTGTAAAAGGCATGTATTTTTTTATTTTTAGCAAAAATATTGGTTTTCCTGGTCTATTTTGCTCACCAGCTTTGTTCTTAATTAGCTAGAAATTATTAGAACAGTGACAAAAAATAATATCATAATTATCATATTTCTTAATGATCATATGTTTGTGTTTATGCTGGCATGTGCACAATGTATCAATCTTTCAATATCTACTGTGGAAATAACTGTAATCTGACAGATATGTGACCCTTAAAGCCTTTCAGGCTGAGCTTACACTCAAAAGTCATGAGATCCTCTAAGCACCTGACTGAGGGTCATACAGATAATTGACTCTCACAAAAACAAGAGGGGGCTAAAAAAGAAATGTATCATGCTTGCAATTTTGAATGCTCCAAAATGTCATTAAGAGGAAATTTTATGGAAGAGACATGTTTAGTGTAAATGTTCTCTCAAATTCACTCAATGTTATCATGTCATACTTTGTACATACTTTATACATGGTTATCAAGTGCTATTTGGGTGCTGAATTATTATCAGCACGGCAGTGATCAAGCTATTGCTTTACCTAAAAGTATATCACTAAAGTTAAAAATAAATTAAACATCCCAATGCGGCGAGGTTACCAAACCTATAGCAAATTATGATCACTTAACTGCTGGCTGTCCAAGTGGTGCTCAAAAACAAAACAAAACACTGCACTAGTTAAGGTAGGTAAAGCCTGGCCTCATGCGCTGCTCTCTTCTCTTGCAATATTGTTAATTGTCTTATGACAGCATTTGTTAAGGGCTGAAAATCCAGAGCAGGGGTCAGGCAGCAGACAATTAGGCTTAACCAACTGTCTGCTGGTAGCCATGCACCATCACCCAGCATCTGCCCTAAACGTAAATGCACCCAAAACGTCTGTTTCAATAATCTAATTAGGATAAACACAGATAGTTCTTGTAGAAATACCAATCTTAAAATTAGGATTACTTAACATTAGATTACTTACAAACAAAGCAGTGATTATAAATGAATTAATCACTGATGAAACACTTGAAATAAAATAAAACATGTACACGCACTGAAATTTGGATTAGACCAGATAAACACTTAAATGAAGGCCCCCCTCCATGGTATCTGACAAATATCTAGGTGTTAGTGCTAAATCCCATTATAAGTCATTTGAAATACTGATTCTTAATGTGACTGATCCATTGTTATGCAAGTCTAAACCATAATGTTTTCGGCTCAACACTATTTAGCGCCCTCCTGGCCCGTTAACTTCCTTTTCCTTTTCCTTTACCTCAGATAAAACTGAGGTCTTATCAATTGGTCTCAAGACTGTGAAAGACTGATGAATATGTCACTTACTACTCAATCACAATAATTAAGTTTGCATCTCTTTTGCGTAATCGAACAACTTTCATTTGCTTTTCTGATTATCTTGCCCTATGAAATGCAATCAAATGCTTTTGTTAATTACTAATTATTTTGAGCAGTGTACATTCAGTGAAGTCAAGTCAATTTATTTCTATAGCACTTTTTACAATACAGTATTGTCACAAAGCAGCTTTACAACAGAGGTTTGATGCCATACAGAATTATGGTGTAAGAATTTAGTATGAGAGTCATTGTGTCCCTAATGATCAAGCAGAGGCGACATTCACATACATTCATTCATACACTTAAGCCTAGACAGGGTCATGGGAGAGCCAGTGTTTAGCCAGCAACACAGGGTGCAAGGCAGTAACAAACCTAGTCCAATCCAAGGCACCAATCCATCATAGCCAATAGTACATAATCAAAATAATCAAATTACTTTTTTTTAAGATTTTGTTCTGAATTATTGCATTTTAGTATCTCCACAGGCGAATTTCACGCATTACATAATTTATGTAGCACATATACATACCGTACAATTCCGGCCACCACTTTGGCTCGGTCCAAATCCAAATAATCTTTGTGTTTTCCCCAGCTTACACTCAAACGGTGATCCTGCAGGCAAAAGTCACATTATACAGCAGGATTAATTATAATAAACTTATCTTTTTAGATCTTATTTTTAAATAAGGAAAATGCAGAGAAACTAGCTTGTTTGGAGTTTATGGTAACTTTGTGTATAGACAATCTATATTAACAAGTTCCACCAAAGTTGGACAGGCAGTAAACAAAAACTGTAATAACAATTAAATTTAAAAGTGCAATCCTTTGGGGCATTAATGCAAGTAGTGTATCAAAAGTAAATTCACTCAAAGCATAAAACAGTCAAAGATAATTAAAAAAATAAAAGTATTTATTTGTTTCCAGCAGAGAACAAAAGTTTAATTCATTAGAATATCTTGACAAAACCAAATATATTAATTACTACAACAAATAATACATAATTGTCTAATTGCAATTATTTAGGATAATCACAACTGAAATTACAATTATATAGGAATACAGTAATATTCTACAGGTTGAAGATTTCTGTAACATGCATAAAAAATTATAATAATATATTTCAGAAATTAAAATAAAGTTGTAAATAAAGTTTGATAAAAAAAAATTGTAAACTAATTCTTTGAGGGTTTAGGTGACAGCGCTGAGTAATGATGGTTTATTTTTTAAGTCTGTAGTTTATGCTATAGTTTTGACATGTTTGCTAGCAGAATGGGGTTTTTTGCTGATACTATCACTTTTGTCATGCACTGCACTTTAATTTTTGCACGCGTAATCATTAGTCTAAGTGTTTTTGTGCACGCATAGTCAGTGTATTATTTTAACAGTAGTCAGTATTAACGGCTAATTAAACAAGGTGTGTTTGAAATTTGCTGTGTATGTGCAAACACTCAGGTGTCTAATGTTTGAGTTGTGCATGCACAACCCCAAACCAGAAAAAGTTGGAACACTACCCTTACAAAAACAACGTTATCTTTTATTTCATCGCAGACAGTACGAGCTGCTGGATGGATGAAAACTGACATATTAAAGCAGAGCATGATCCCATCCCTTTGGAAACTGGGCACCAGGGCAGTATTGCAACACGATAACAACCCCAAATACACCTTGAGGATGACCACTGCCATGCTAAAGAAACTGAGGGTAAAGGTCAAGCATGTCTAAACACCTAAATACTATTGGGCATCTGTGGGGCATTCTCAAACAGAAGGTGGGGAGCAAAAAGTCTCTAAAATTCACCAGCTCTGTGATGTCATCATGGAGGAGTGAAAGAGGATTCCATTGTCAGCCTGTGAAGCCTTTGAACTCCATGCACAAGTGAGTTAAGGCAGTGATGGAAAATAAGTGACCAAACAAAATATTGACACACTGCATAATTTGGCCATTTGCACTTAGGGTGGACTCATTTTAGTTACCAGCAGTTTAGACAATAATGGCAGTGTACTGAATTATTTTAAGGGCACGTCAAATTTACACTGTTATATAAGCTGTAGACTGACTACTATGCATTGTTTCAAAGTGCCATATCTTCAGTGTTGATCCACAAAATTATATAATAAAATAATTACAAAAATGTGAGGGGCGTACTCACTTTTGTAAGTTATTATATGCAATTACCCAATAACGTATGCCTAACCATGAAGTCTGCTGTGCTGTGTGAAAGTGTATAGTGATGATGAAAGCGTGCCTGAGCATACTTCAGGGAAGCCAGTGTGAGCACAAGTCAGCAGGGAAATGGGGAGGGGGGGGGGGACATTTGGACTCCAGCATGGTTCAAGGCAACCGTACTCGAAGTGTGAGTATGCTCTAAGTAAGTGAGGTAGTTCAGCTGTTTTTCCACCACAATGTCTAGTAATGAAGATGGACGTTTAGTCACCTTGGACTTGTACCTTATTAGTTGTGTTTAACGAACAGGCAATTAAATTGTTAATCGCAACTAATCCTAACGTTTAATGATTGTGACACGCCTAACCACACAATCTATAGTAACCATCTTAAAATGCGTTACAAACAGCACATGTTTTCCAAGCATACACACTGGGAGACAAGCCAGTGAAATAACATGCCAGAGGCTCATGATAATTCAGAAATTAATTATCCAAACAATATTATTAATTTATGCAATTGATGATTTAAGTTTTTAAATGATCAGCCTGTTCTCCATAAAAGGTTTGCAAAATACATTAAGCAAGAATGCATAATAATGTCTCAATTTGTCTTGACTATTAAACTTAAAATTAAATCAGTAATATTTAGACAATTTATGAAGACACGAGGGTTGCAGCTTGTTTTAAATGAACTAGCTTTTGTTTATTATAATATATATACACACACTTGTGTAATGTAAATTCTAATATCTAAAATCTTGATAAATACAAACCTAAACACATTATGCAAACATATAAATTAAACTTACATGACTAAGCAACTGGAAGTTATGGATACTGCATAAAAAGACAACAACTAAGATGTGTTTACTTAAGGCAGGAAGTTAAGTATCTAGATCATGATTATAATTAATTATGCATCCATGTGAGAGAAACCCTGACTCTTTATGACAGATTCCTTCAATATCAGTCATTACTTTGCTGGATAAAACCTATTTCATATTGGTACCTGGTAACACTTGTTATAATTATTAACATCATACTGATACAAAATCAGTAGACAAATGTCTGTTTTTACAACGAGACTTGGCGATGATTGATTTTCACAAATAGTTTGTCATTTTTCCAGTACTAAACCATTCAATGACCATCGCTCTCAGTATCAATGCACCAATACCAATTTACAAACTGCAACCGTTTTCACAGTTTGCCAACTTAGCATGAAAATGCAGATACTGAATCAAAATCAGAATAAGTAGCCTGAACAGTCCAGCTATTGATGGTTAGAAATTAGTTTAAAGACTAAGGGCTAAATCAAGACTAAATCAGAAGGGGCGAAACTATGTTTTATCTTATAAATACATGTTACAAAAGCAGTGACCCAGTGTCTCACAACAAGGAATATACAAAATGAAAGGTGGTAGTGGAGAAGAGTGCATGTCTTGCAAATACTGTAGCTATCTAATGTGTGCAGAGTAACAACCTACTATATAATAAATAAATAATACATGCAAGGAAAATTTAAATATCTGGAACATCAACTCATTTGCTGGCAAAGTTTACAGACCACTCTGTGGTATGCAACGTTAGCTAATCAAACAAAGGATAATGGGAAAACAGTGGTGCTAAGACAACGCACATAAGCTTGAACACAGAGCATACACATCTTATGTCTATACATCAAGGGATTCAACTCTTAAGAGGTCAAGCTGTTAAAAAATAAAATACTTTCTTATTAAATACAAAATGTTACTTTGCATAACATCGTTCAAGTGCCAGTTGTAGATGTAAATACGGTAGTCCTCAGTGTTACAAAAACAAATATGTAGAATACACACACCAGAGAATGACCATTGCCATTGGACTATACAGACCCTCTTAATGAGGGAAAGATTCAAATCAAGACTGCTCGCAAGCAATATCTGTCACATAACGTGCATGAATTTTACTAAGCAAGATTAGTTTATCAGGATTTGGTAGGGGTTAGTGTAAGAAAATAACGATACTATAGCCCTTGCCCTAATCATAGTCATTCATAACTTCTACCAAAATTGTCAAGTTTACTATTAGGAAATTAATACTAGTTAATACAATATATGCCTCATCCTGTCAGATAGCATGCATTTCTCACATAATGGGACCAACATTTCAAAATGCCCTAAAGGCACAGCATACCTTGTAATCCAAAGATCGGTCTTTATGTGAACTGCAGGGTCATGCATGATAACCTATTCTTCAGTCTGAAGAGTTGAGTCTTTCACATATGAATGACATGAACCTTTTATCTAATACGTTTAGGATTTAAAAGGGAGGGGTCGCAAGTCTTGTGTATATGAGAGAGGGTGGGGAGGAGAGGATTTAAGCTACAAAACTGCCCAAATGCTCAATTAAAAAGCCTGAATATAGCAAGTGAGGTACAGAAATACACAGATATCAGCCATTACAGTAAACTGTGTTGGTTCAAATTAAACTTTTCACAGTTTAGCTTATAACTGGTGTAGCAGATATGTTCATCTCACTACCTAAAGTCCAATCAATTTTTGTACTGTAGAATCTCATCAAAAAGTGCCAAGGATGTAATGGCAGTGTAGCTTTAAACAGTTCTATGTAAGCTACAAACGTGCTACGTGAATATGTCAGTAAATTAAACTGGAAAATGTGACAAACCTTAACTAATCTCGATACACAGTTCATTCAGACTGCTAAAACCCTACCATCTTTTCGTTATCCATTAGCCATAGCTCCTCTTTATTCTTTAGTGATTCTCTTTTAGTATTTCTGGTGTCACTCTTGTCTCTCTGCCCAATAAACAGATGAATAGGAAGCCTGTTTTAACATGGACTAGATCTGAACTAAGGCATGGGACTTGGTGGTTTGGGGTAAGGAAGTTAAAGCTATCAACCACTAACCCTGAAAATGTATGTAAAATGGGTAGATAACAAGGAAGCTCTAACTGTCAGTGTCTTTCCACGAAACATGATATTATGAAATATCACAAGCTCAGTATAGTACAAATATATGTATGTTAAGTCTTAGTCCATTAGAAGTACAATATCTTCCTTTGTTAAGCAACTCCTGTTTTAATAATATTGGATCATTCAGCATATAGCTTAACTGTAATATTGTTTCTAATTACACTTTTGTTATCTGTAAAATAATATACTTCAAGTAATGAATAAAGCTTGTTGCAATATTTCTCTTTGAACAGTGAACAGTGTTCGCTTTGACTGTTTGAAGTTTTATTTTCTGGAAGTATACTGCATAGTCTTTATCTTGAGTCACACTCAATCTGAAGTCAATCATTCGGTTTAACTATAACTTTCATTGTTTATCCAAAGCATCAAATGTAGTCTCTCTTACAAGTTACCCAATTAAAACAATTAATACTTCATGAATGATCAGTACCGCTATTTTTCTGTCCAAAACAATTTATTTGCAAATTCACTATCCATAACATAAAACAATCCTGCAACAAAATACTTAATGCATGGTAAAAAAAAAATTAATGTGAGAGTCTCACGGTTCATTTGCTTGATTTGAATGGACCATATTACCCAATATTTCAAAAGCAATTGCAATGTTTACAAGTTCATGATTTATTTTCTCATGTTGCATGCATCATGTTCAGGATCTGCTGTCAACAGGCTACAATTGTTGATCACTGTACATTAGTTGAAATTTCTATATTTAATGCACTCGAACCATTTTAATGTAATAAATGAAACATTTTCAGATTTGTACACCACTTTGCTCACTCTCACATGTGCACCTTAAACATACAGCTGCTGAAGACAGACTAATAGTATGAGCAGTGTATAACAACATGCAATCACTATCAAATCATATTTAACAGAATTTTTTTTACACACAGCCCAACAGACTATTTCTGCCCCCCGAACAAAAAGGGAGGAAAACTTTACTGATTCAAACACTACTAAAATGAATAAACTGTGCTAAGATAAGATAAGATGAGATAAGATAAGATAAGTCCTTTATTAGTCCCACAGTGGGGAAATTCCCTGTGTTACAGCAGCAAGGGATAGCGTGGCACTCAGTGCAAAAAAATAGACAAAAATATATTTACACAATACGAATGCTAAAAAATTACAAACTATTAAGAAACTACAACTATAATCAAACTATATTCAGCTACATTAACAATTCACAAATGTTTATAAACAAAGTCCATTATACCACACAACATAATGAGGTCCCATGGTCTGACAGAAAGCTCACATATATTGTTACTCTTTATATTCACTTATTTTAATCAGTTAAATGTATGTATGTATGTAGTGCATTACATGCACTTGGGGTTGTTGTTAGGTAAAATAAAAATCTTTCAAATGTTCTGAAAAGCTTGCTTGCCTGAGGTGGACATTTATGCCTCCTCTTCGGTGCACGAGAGACCAAAAATATCGCCAGTGGACATGTCTTAAGAGTGGCATTATCTACGATGGTATTTTAGGGCCACTAAAAATATATATATATATATAAAAAATATTGATTGGAGAACAAACGTAATATTCTGAGGAGAACTATATAATATTTTTAAAATAAACTCGTATTTTAAGAATGAAGATGTGGTATTTTGAGAATAAAGTTAAAATGATGAAACTTTTACACTATAGCCTACCTGCGAAGATGGGGGAAGCTGATAAGTGAATATAATAAAGCTCTATCTTACTTTTAAATGGGTTTTTCATTCATGCATACAAGGCTATCCTTGGTTCCATCATCATGCCAACATGCCATGTGCAGACTCCAAACAAAAGATGTCAGAGATGTCTTCCATTCAGTCCACACAAAGAAAGGGACAAGAAAAGGACAAAAACTCACACCATCTTACCCACTTGATCGTGGAAAAGGTAACAGGTGCCTAACCGACGACATAGGGCATGTGTACTAACACAAAAACATGGGGATAATGAGACAGATTGCTGTTCAACTACAACAGGGTGCTCGCTTGCATTGGATTGTCATCCAATTGATTGAAAACACTTAATCCTAATTCTACATTTAAATTAACTGATGAACTAAGAATTTCACAGACTTTGTTACTCACATGTATGTATATAATAATTTTTTTCAGTGGATTCTTTTTTGCTTATAGGACTTTGGTGAAAATATGATGTTTTAGGTCATATTTACACAGGAATGCATACAATCAAAGTTCACAAGCAGTGCTATAAATGGAAACAAGCTTAACTTAGATTTGGCTTCTAGGAATCTGTACAGGGATGGGGTGGAACTGAAGATTTGCATCATGGATGTGCAGCCAACAAATATGGATTAATTAGATATTGATTAAACCGCATGTACTACACAGTAACTAAAGATGCATATAAAAACACTAGCATGACAATGGGACAGAAATGCAATAGGTTATATAATAATTGTACTTCTTATTTGTGCAATTGCACAATTGCAAAAAGGGCAATTCATATTCAAAGCACTAATTCTTTTGGACCATCTCTAGCTTTGATTATGGTGGGTGTTTACTGATCCACTGTCAAGTGGCCAATTCGTGAGTGAAAATGATTCCTCAAACTTCCATAAGCTCTCTTTCACAATTTGAGCATAATGTATGTAGCCGATATCGTCCTGGAAAATGCTTGTGCCATCAGGGAAGGACAAATCTACGAAAAAGAATAACCAATTCGTGCAGTACACTGAGGTACTCCGCTAACTTCAGGTATTGCCACACAATTTAACCATTTCCACTGTACTTCGATGCGTCATCTAGCATACATGAGCCAAAAGTCATGCTACATATAAAAACACATTTGTCAAAAGATCTGATGAAAAAAAATTAAATGTTTGTGACCACCACATCACCAGCCTAGATTATTTTCCCATACATTTCACATATTCTGTTTGCTTATGGCACCCAGAGTAGAGATTTGATCACCCAACTGTGACGTGCTGAAAAACACATTATTTAATAAATACATCATTCACCTATTGAAAGAGCTTTTAGAAATAACTGTTGTTGACAACAGGATTGTAATGCCCTTGTGACAAAATATTTGAGATTGCATTCATTCTGATTAATGAAATATGCCAAGATTCGACTGAAAAAAGAGCTATTAAAAAGAGCTCATTGCCTGTAATTTTGCACAGTTGATGAACCTCAAAATAAAGGGAACAATTATTTTTCTCACGGTTTTCATTGCATTGTTTTTAGTCAGTAACCATCAAAATTACCTATTTCAGCCTTCGACAGGTAAGAGGAACCACATTAATGGATAGGCATCAGACAGAGCACGCAATCACTGGAGACTAATACCTGTGTTTGATGGACACCGAAAGGTTAATGGCACACCAGCAGCCCACATATTACTTGCGCATTTTGAT
>JAUZSV010253345.1:0-12242 GCA_034780495.1 Parotocinclus cesarpintoi
AACCAGCAGTAAGTTGATGTATCTTTTCACTATTTTGATGTCCTGCTGCAGATATTGTGCTGAAATGAAACTCTGTAGTTAAATATATATTAATTATTCTGCACAATTGTTTTTTCATATGTTGAACAGTTTATGAATAATATTTAGGAAAGAGATACTGTTCATTAAAAGTTCTATCCTGCTCACAAAAAATAGGGGATATTTCCAAATGAAATATGTTTTGTGAGTGTATTATGGTCCACTCTGGCCTCCTTTGAAATACGTTTGTACACCTCAGTTTGAAGTATTTTCAGACTTCAAATCCTGCTAATGTATGTGGTTATCCGAAGATATATGTCCGTATGTAAAATATAAATGCCCGAGCGTTGTATCTGACTCCAAAATGGGAATACGGAAATTCTAAATTCTAGTAAAAGCATCGCTTCTATCTTTAAGTGTTGGGTTCGATGTAAGATCGAATGACTGAATCACTGAACCACTTTTTCATTAAAAGAAAGCAAGATGGAGACGGATTTATAACTTTGCAACGCTGTTTATTTATCTTCTACTCCAGACACACCCGCTTCTCCTACCTCACTTTCACTGCCGCACAACTGTACACCACGTGACCTCCTCAACCAATCAGAAAGCAAGACAGACTTTTAGGTAAACGAACAACTTTAACCCTGAAGAAGATAATTTAAAAACGAACAAATGTTAACCAGTTTCGTTCTTTTCGCCAAATTAAAAGCTTACATTTTTACCTTTAGTTGGGTGGAAGCTCTGACATCGCTTGTTTTCTGTTAGACGCACGCCACGTCCATGCACTGCCCTGCCACACTTCCTATTTCGGACTTTATGGTTCGTAAACATGATGAGTCTTTTACTCCACCCTTATTAATCATGGCTGTATTTTGGTGTATTTGACAAATAATGTATATGTCGATAAAACCTTTACTTGTTTTAATCGGATAACTTTTCAGTGACCACCACAGTTCTTAGGGGGGGAAAAAGGGTGTAATTCTCCTCTCATAAGTCTATATCTTACCTGTTTAGTGCACCAATGAATTAATAAACGTTTTCTCAGATTTTGTTGGATCCACGCGTTTTTTTCCCAAAACAAATACCCAGATTCCCATAGATCTGGATTTAGAGTTGCAAATCTTGCTGTACTTAGCTTTAAAAATGCTAAAGGAAGAAAACACTAGCCGCGTGCCGAGTGTCAACAACCGGTGACGGAATATCTCATTAACACGTCATAAAGTTCCACGACGGTTAAGTAAGACGACGTTTGGGATACTAATGAAAAATCTGAATTGTATTCAAATAAACGCGTACTGCACTGATTACAAAAGCAGGAGATATTTAATTATGGGATATTTCATTTTAAAGTATTCCCAAATTTTTATGAGCAGTATATTTCGAGAAACGGTTACACTACCACGTTACGTGAAAATGATAAACGTAGAGGATTTAATCATGTTTCTTTATAATTAATTAATTTAAAGTATTATTTAGATGTCATTTTCTCTTCTAAAATGCTATCATATTGCATATTCCAAGCCATGACAGCAATACCAGAGTAATAAATACTACAATCAGGGGTGTCATCAGAGCCACTTCTAACACACAAAATTAATGCCATTTGTAAAAGTTCTGTAGTATTCATGTGTTCTTTATTCATGGCAGAGTAATGTCTATTTAGTGTTTAACAGGTTTTTTTATGCACAGTTGTTACAGTTGTGCCTCTATGACTGATTGGCATGCTTAGGCCGGTTCTTCAACTCCTGAAAATTTAAAACATTATTCTCAAAAGATGACAACTTTATTCTTAAAAATATTCTAGTTTATTTTTAAAATAATATATATTTCAGTGACCTTAAAACTCTATGGCTGTATGAAAGCAAAAACTATCTACATATGAAGTAGGTAGTGTGGGTGCTCACTATATGTTGAAACAGACAAGTAAATAAATCAGCCAATTTACTCAGTTAAAAATCTTGATATTATATATATATATATATATATACACACACACACACACACACATATACATACAAATGTAAATACATAAATATGTGTCACACACAATATATATATATATATATATATGTGTGTGTGTGTGTGTATCTATATAAGAAGTCCTAGCATGAACTTACCAACAAATGAATGTCAGATGTCAGCAATAAGACAGACTGTCTCTTCCTGAACTGTCAATATTTGTAACTTCTGAGCATGAAAAAGCTAGTCAAATGTCAAACAAGCCGATTTCTTGCTTGCAAGACAATAGGGTGGGGCATAGAATCTCTTCTAGCCTTCTAGGTTCAGTTCTTAATATGGATACAATATTCCTAAAAAAGCACACTGGTCTATAAAGCTCATACTAAAAACTGTATAATATTTTAGCAAAATAGCAACCATAGATTGAAACAATAAATATAACTTGTTTGTAAAATATTTTACAAATTCATATATAGTGGAAATTGATTTAGGTGACTTATTTAAGTCAGTTCGGGTTTCGTTCTAAGCTCTTAATTTTATTTAACTTTGAGTAAATTTGGTAGTCATTAATGTTAGCAATCCGATGTTAGAGACTATACAGGAAAAACTAGATAAGCTGCTCTTTAGTAAACAAGCTTAACATTGGCATAGACAAACAGCTAACACCTAAACTAACACCTGTTGAAGTCTTGTGACTCATCCAAATATATTTATTTTTATAATATCAAGAAACTTCATGATGAATGCCTGGTTACCTCACAAGGATTACCTCAAGCCCTCAACAAACAGAGCCACGCCTAAACATCACACACCCACATTAGCATGCATTTGTCTTAGATTTACCAGACTCTATTTAACATTCACTTTGTAGCAATGTTTTATACGTTAAATAAAATAGGGAGAGAAATTGAAAAAATAATATAAAAAAATGCACTTAATAGGTGGAACATGAACAATACAAGCCAAAACACAGCTTTTAAAATGTGTCCCAGAAAGTACACAAAAATCACTTGTTCAGAGTTCACAATAATCCAGTAAAACCTGTTGGAAAGTCATCAGTTTTCTGACCTTATTCATCACTCATTCCATGACATACCTGCTTAGTCCATTAAAGGATCACGTGGTATAGAGCAGAGTGTTCAAAACCATAAAGCCAGAAACAAATACAGAAACAAATGCTGAACTCAAGTATTCAGTGCAGAGGTGCAGTTTTATCTAAAAGTAACAACTGGCAGGTGAATGGCAGTTTTGAGCCAGCCAGGGAGCCTACCAATGGGCATGGGGGCCAGTGACCAGCCTTGGGACTAAGAAACTGACCAGACAGCTCGGGAACAGGATAAGAAACACAGTGACCATGCATAAATACTTGTGACAGGTGTGAGGTGAGGCTGGATACCAGTAGCAGAGACTTGCAAAAAAAAACAATTTTGAGAGAATCAGCATACAACAGAAACAGCCTAAATCAACAAACAAACAGGCAAACAATGCAAGGAAATGCAACTAGAGAGAGGGCTTAAGTAGACAGAGCTTATGAAGAGAAAATCACAAGCAGGTGTGCAAATGAACAACTGGAAAAGCAGCAAGGAAATTTACCAACAATGGCTCCTACTGTCACAGACAAAATAAAAAAAAATAAAAATAATTTAAAAAAAGAACAAGTAATAAACCTGAAGAACACCAACACCACCTTTTATTATTGATCTCTATTATGTCATCCACACTCACAAGTTCATAATGTGAAACTTACAGGAATGGAATGGCAGTAGAAGAGGCTGTACTGAACGGTCCAGTGAATCTCAAAAGGACACTTTTATTTGGTAGGTGCCACATCGTATGCCATATTCTAGTATACTGTATTTATTCATCTTCCATTTAATCTACATGGGGTCACAGGCCAGCCGGTGCTCACCTGGAAACCCTAGACGGGGCACCAATCTATCATAGGGCACACACACACAGGTGGCACTTTAGAGACACCAATTAACCTAACACGCATGTCTTTTGACTGTGTGATGAAACCAGAGTACCCAGAGTAAACCCATGCAGGCATGGGGAGCACAGGCAGACTCCACACAGAAATGACCCAAGTCGCTCCACCTTGGGTTTGAACCTGGGACCTTCTTGCTCTGAGGCAGCGGACCTACCCACCGTGCTGCCCAGTGCACTTCATAATGATAATAATAATAATAATAGGCCAATTGTTTTAAAAAAACTGAGGAAATTCATGTGGCCTATGTGTAAAATAATAATTTCTTTATAGCCAAGCAAGAGGCCCTTTTAGGTCTCGAACCTAAACATTCTAGGCTCATAAAAACAAAATGTACACACCCCTAACTTAAACATTTTCAACTCATGAAAATAGTATTCATATATGGTATAACAATACACAACTGTAACACCCAGCAATTTTGTAATCAGGGAAATACAACCTGACAGGACAGCACAGCCATGAGTGCCATTCTGATGTCTAGAAATGTGAGTAATTTAACATTTAATAATAGGTATTCCTCCTGATCACAGGGTAAGTTTATTAAGCACCAACGTACCGCTGTTAAAACAGTATTTAAAAGAAGGAAAAACAATGTTGAGGTTAGTTGTATGTATTTGAAGTGCAGCTAGCTGTTGACTAGCGTTGGCAAATCCATGGCCTAGCATCGTTCTTTTTCCTGAATAAATCACCCTTGTCATTAGCACGACACATCATTAATAACACATAAATTATAAAAAACAAACATTTGTATTAGTATTTCATTACAGAATTTACAAACTATATAAGCTCAATTCTGACTATCATTAAACCTTTGCAGTACTTTAACTCATGTAAATATTATCCTGACATAATTCAATTTCCATCTAACCCGCTAGAGGGATCTGCCCAACAAATTAAAGTAGTATGTATGTGATTCAAGTGACATCACGGAAGCAAATTTGTGAATTAACTGGATAATGTTTGACAGAAAACCTTATTATGAGTGAAGGGGAGCATTTATGTGGGACATTTCGGTCTTAAGTGAAAGGTATTGGTAAAGTAAGGTCTAAATCTGCAAGAACTTGTCCTATCAGAGATGGGACTGTTTTCAGAGGCAATGATTTGTGGTGTTTTCCCATATTTCCAGAGTTTTCACTTAATTGCTGTAGTGATTGAAGTTTGAATAACACTTAACAGCTACTGTATTGCTGTTTCATGTGATTTTAGTACTCAGAGTACTCAATTTTCCTCCCACAGTCCAAAGACATGTGTGTTAGGTTAATTGGTGTCTCTAAAGTGCCACCTGTGTGTGTTGGATTGTAACCCTGTCTTGGATTAAGCGGTTAATAAAGTGAATGAAGGAAAGAATGGTTTCAGTACAGCCATTAGAGTTGTCATTAAGTCTTGTTTGCTCATGGAGCAAAAGCATTATCCTTGCACTAGCCAAGCCCTGCGGTGGCCCAGGCTGGCCTTCCAGCTGGATCAGGGGGCCCAGATGGAGGTAATCTTTCACCCAATGCTGCAGCAGTGACCCCATCCAGTCCCCCCAGTCCTACAATGGACTAGCAACCCATGCAGGTGACCCTGACCAGGGGAAGCAATATTTAAAACGTGATTAAAAATCATTACAATATGATATTTGGATAAATTTCATATTCGTATATGTAATATCTGTTACCATCATTAGTAAACATGCACAAATTGGTTGTCATAATCATCACACAACAAAAGCAGATTCCACAAATGTGATTTTATTATAATGTGTAGTTTTATATAAGTACTGTATATGTCTTATATAATAGAGTAGAATAGAATAGTGTGGTAATGTAATAATATGCATCTTAACAGAAGTATGAGCTACAGCTCCTGTCCTCCATTCTGCCTATGAATGTTCTCCCAGAGGGACCCTTCTGAAATAACCCTCACCTTTCTCCCTTTTACAGAACCACTCCCACCACCACACCTGCTATCATTCTATGTTTTTGCATGGCTAAATGTAACTATCCTACTAAATGCGGTTAAATGTTTGTCAGATTTATTAATCAGAAGCTGTGTTATCTTCGTGAGGGATTAAAGTCTATGCTGAAAACACTAGACACATAACACACTCACTTATGAATTGTAAATCTTCTGAAGTAGACCCGTGTTCACAATGTTAAGCATACTGGGTCATGGGATGGTCACTCCACACAGGCAGACTGGAGAGTGCTGAATCAGTATTTGGCTGGATTGGCCAACCCCATGCTTTGAAGAATGGGGCCAGATTCATATTCACGGTCTTCGAGAATGTTTCAGCATACAAGTTCATCTTGCCTTCGTTGTTTTTTGGGATGTTATTTATGCTTTGGTAGGCTAAAAAGACTTTCTTGAAGGCGTCCCAGCCAAACCGCTCCTGCAGCTGAAACACAAAGAGATTAAGGGGTGAGTACAAAAGGTTGGCATATGTGTTTTCCACCTGTTAATGATAGAAATGATTTAGTGTTTCTCTGAATAAAGCATTAAAACTGTATTTATAGTACTATAAACTGTATTTTGTTTACAATATACTGCAGATATTTTGTCTTCAATTCAGTCTTTGTCAGTTCTCATTCATTAGTTCTTTCTAAATTCAACTATTGTGTTCATACATGTTTAATTTGTCATTAAAACAATGGATAGTAATAGAATGGCTTTTTTCTTTGCTCTCCTTTCAGCCATCATACTCCCTAGAAGGCGTTCCACCACATTTTATAGCATAACTTATCATAATATCATAATATAACTTTGATTTGAAATAATTCAGCCACAATGACTGCATATAATAACAATAATATGAGTTGTGCAAACCATTCATTGTGATTTCTTGCTCGAATACACAAAGCTATGCCAAAGAGATGAGCTCTGGGACGTCTTCCAAGTCTTGAATTTCAAACAGACTGTTTAGATTTTTCGCCACATGTCAGCTACATATTAAATTTCATTACCACATGGTCCAGATTGGAGTTGAAAAAGTCTGAATGATTACATTTTTTTGCCACTCGCTCTGCTATGAAATAAACACATTTGGAAACTGTAATCTGCATTGTGATTGTATTTCTTCTCATTGAACTAGGGGTCCATTGCATAAATCCTAGACCTTAATTCTGAGGCTGCTGTACCATGGCAACTGAATCTGTAATGCTTCCTATGCTGTCATTGTTCCCAGATACAGTTTATATTACCAGAACTTCAAGTTCACTCCAATTGCAATCCAGATGTATTTACTGCTATAGGTAGCTATCGAAAATAAAAAAAATCTCATTTTCAGCTTTAATTTTAAAAACAAAAGTCTGCAAAGCATGAAGCTGTTTACCTGCAAATAAGTCTCCAGTGCAGTCCAGACATTCCAGTTATCCAGATTTTTGCCTCCTGTGACATATTTCTTAATTTGACTCTGACGTTTTTCAGGTAACATGTCCTGATGAGCTTTTGCCCTGTTTAGACCCAGCACCTCCTCATGCACGTACACAGACCAAAGGTTACAGGTAGCCTCAGTAGTATGTGGGGGGAACTCCCACGCTGAACGCTGCTGGTTGTGGCCTAATTCATGAATGACCCCCCAAATACCCTTCGTGCGGGCCCCATCTACGTTCAGTACACCTGGTGCAGACGTGGATTGCATCATGATGGGGTACCCAGCATGCATAAAACCTGTTAGGAAAGAACAAAGTACTGAATAGCCTTTTCACACATCATGATATGCGTCTCATCATCTTGTTTAATTTACCTGGACTCAAAGGCAGAATATAAAACCTATTTATTTTTTTTTGTAATGCAAATATACTGATTCATTGTTGAAAACTACCTATTTTACAGCAACACATTTTGCCCATGACATTTTACATTTAGCAGACAACTTTCGTTGCAATTGCTTTTGAGCAGTTGTGGGTCAAGGGGTATGCTTAAGGACCCATCAGTTGAAGGCTCATAGTTTCTGTCTTCTTCCTCAAGACAGTAACTTATGCAGGTGCAATTTTTTATACATTTTTAAAATAATGACATAACCTATATTGAACACACCATGTGAGATCTGAACGTCAGCAACAAAACGTTCCTTGCGTGGTAGTTTGGCAGGTCTTGCAGCCAGATCAGTTACACCCCGCATAAGAGAATCCCAGAGAGCCGCCACCTCATCAGGTCGATCCAGATTTCTAATCACCTCTGAATGCAAGGTAATGATGATATTTTCAAACTCCAGTTCTGCCCATGGAGCTGGTGCATTACGGACCTCTCTTACCCAGTCTGCTACACTGGTTTCCCCTGAAGGAGAAAAATGTAAATGTTATTATAGATTAGCAATCTTGAGAAATGAACGATAGCTAGTAAATTCTTCGTTAAGCGGTAGTGAGTGCTTGCGTTAGAGTTCGTGTGCGTGTTCACTAAGCTTACCAGATTTGTAATATGGTGCTTTTATGGCTGTCTGAATGACTGCATGCACCAAGTCCACTTTGGTTTTGGGTGGTGCAATCAGATATATAAGCCCTCCCCAGAGATTCCAGACCTGCACCTTCGCTTTGTCCAAACGAAATCGTTCATGTACTGCAGGAGCTCGTTTGAGGGCATCAGGGTTGTCTAAGTAATCTATCTGACATCCAATCTGCAGCTGCAGACATGCATAAAAAATAAACCAAAATAGACATGCATAAAAAATAAACCAAAATCATAAAACATGTATATTGAGTAATGACATAGCTGCCAAATTACTCTGTGTGGTGTAAATACCTTCCATCCTTTGCCCACAATTTCACTGGGTACTTCAATATATGTCTTCATTCCAGGACTTAGATACAGACCCGTGCTTAGCCATTCTTCACAATCTGTAACATTTACATAGGTTGTACACCATTTTCAACTTGTCAACCTAATATACATTATATACATATAATATACCACTAAAGAATCTAACTAAAGATAGAGTTAGATAGATAGAGTACCTAGAGTACAGTAGAGATAGAGTAGATAGAGTTACAAGAGTTATATGACTTGTAGTGATAAGACATTCTAGTTTCACTATATTTCAATAATAACAATAATAAAACATAAAAGTATCTACCAGTTGTGTTTGCACTGATGCAGACTCTTGTGTTGGACATCATGGGTAGTTTTGGTATTTCCTTAATAATGAATGGAAGAAGAGCATCGGGGTCTTGACAAACTTTATACACATCAGATACCACGTGAAGCATCATCTTATCTCTGGGACTTTTAACAGGACATTCTTGACACACTTGTGGAACCTTTGCGTGTTTAACCACGTCTGTAAAGACTGCCACCATTGACCTATAGTCAGAATCATCATGAGCTTGCATGCGGAGATAATTTTTGCAGTCAGTTGCCAGCTTCGGGAGATTCTGCTGTGCTTTTTCTGTTAGCACCTGGCCCTGAATTACATGTCCTGCAAAGCACTGCAGCATGTCCCGAAAGTGGTATGTCTGGTTACCCTCTTGTGCGATCTGTCTGGCCTTATACAAGCCTCCATACAAGGTATTACCCAAGAGACACAGTCCCATTTTACTGAGAATGCGATTTCCTGGGCAATCCGTCATAACATTGCATTCAGGGTTGCATTGGGCCCAGTACCAAGCATGACCTCCTATCAGGAGACCATTACCCTCAGCAACAAATTCTTGGATCTCCTGACGTTGAGCATCGTCATAGCTGGTGCTCACAAAGACACTTAGGTCTTTTTTAAATTTGGTTAACTGACAATGTAGTCCTGACTTGCTCAGAACACGATGGGCGTCTTTAAGTTGGGAGGCGACTCCGATCACGCCATTGCGCCCTTTATCAAGCCAGCGAACAGCGTTGATCAGGAAAGTAGAAAGCTCATCACGGCCTAAGTAACCTTCAGAGGTGATTACAATCAATTTCCCTTGGCCATAATAGGCCCCAGCAACGAAGGCTCTACCACTTGGGTCTAGTGCAATAGGAAAGGTCAATGGCCCATGTGGCATAACTTCAGATGCCACACCTGAACCTTGAATGTCAAACTCAGAAACACCTTGTAGTATGAACTGTAGGTCATCTTTGAAATCCTTGGCTGTCCTGAAACATACATGATGCAATGATTAGAGACAAAAGCACACAACAACAACAACAAAAACAAAAAGTTGTTGTAAGTTGTACTTACGAGATTGCTAGCCAGCTAGAGGGAATATTCTTGGGCACAGGAAATTTACCAACTTCTCCTGCATGTTCTGAGAAATAGATTCCTGCCACACTGCACACCTTATTCCCAGGGAAATTGAGTAAAGTGTTCTCTCCTGGATGGGCTTGAGCCCAGCCCCAAGCCTGACCAGCAATGAGCAATCCTCCCCCTGCTTTGAGGAAGGCTACAAACTCTTTGGCACATGGATCAACACTGTAGGCATCAGAGACATAGACTGCAAAATCACTTTGGAACTCTCCCAGCTTGGCTTTCACAGAACTGTAGACCAAATTGTCAGCAAGTGAATTAAACCTCTTCTGAATGCCTACTGTGGTTCTTTCACGATTAGATGGCATGAGCCATCTCAAGGCATTCTCCACCAGACCTGGGAAACGTGTTAAGTATGTCTCATGCCCCAAAACGACTATACGTCCTTGACCATAGCGAGATGCAGCCATTAGAACTTGACCTTTTGAATTAATGCTGAGTGGAAAGGCATTGTTACCTATTAACACCAGGTGGCTTGGCACTGAGCTGTCTAGGAAATCGAGTTCCTGAAGCCCTTGCATAAGTGAGCAGTAATCATTCTCTCTTTCCATTGTGCTTTTGTGTTGTTGTTTTTAAGCCAGTTGACTGTTGCCTTTCCCTTGTGTTATGTTGTAGTTAGAAAGTGATGTGCCTCAAGGTATAGCGCTGCAAAATGAAATAAAAAAAGGTTAAGAATAATCAGTTTTAAGTAATCAGAGTTTTTTTATTCTTCCATTCAAAATGTACCTAACATTATCTTACAGGAGCTCTCAACTGCTTTTGTGTACTCACTCGATGGTCTTAACTCCGTGCTCAAGATCACAATCTTTATCTTATCATAGCATCATTCCTAGCCCAAATTTCTTTATTGCTAACAAAATCAATAATTAAAGACGCAGGCAATGTAAACCAGTATCAATGAACGTTTATTGGTACCTGATGTGAATTACATATTTAGACAACCCATATATGTGATGTGAATGGCCACAGTTTTTGTAGAGAAGGGTTTTAATCTCCTCTCATAAGTAGTTTGCCTGTGTAGTCTATATCTTATCCTGTTTAGTGCATCAATTAATTAATAGACATTTTCTCAGATTTTGTCATTAGACCAACATCAGATCTGTTACGCTTTTTATCCATAATAAATATCCAGATTCTAATAGATTTGCATTTAGAGCTGCCAACAATGTCAACAACCGGTGACAGAATATCTTGTTGTTTATTGGTACCCTGTGAGAATTACATATTTACACAAATAATATAATTGTGATGAAAATCCATTTAATTAGGGAGAACCTGTGTCTGTTACTGACCCTTACAACAAATTCTATGTTTTGCTGATCTTTCTGTAAGCACTAAATAGTCCATTAGCATCTGGGATAGCTTCTAATATCACAGTTTTTTATATTTATAGCTGTTTCAAGATACCAGGTTGTTAAGGTGGATCTAATCAGAATATAAAGACTGGTTGTTTATTTAACCATGTAAAACAAACTGGATAGGATATAGACATTGATGTGTCAGCCAAGAGTATTAAAGACACCTTATTTATTACTATTTATTAATGTCTAAGTGCATTTCAGGATATGCAGGTATTTACTGTGTAGAACACACTCCTGGGCTATAAAGATGTAAGAGGGCACGCAGTAATTTCAACTACAATGTCAATTCAATCATCTATTGCTCACAAAACAGATCCAAGGAATAATATTATAATAATTTGTCAGTCACAACAACAGATTTTACAAGAATCTTCCAGGGAGATTAACCTGCCAGTTCAACAGTTAAACCTGACAAATTCTGATCCTATGAGTTGAATTTTGATTACTTGCAGCTGCACCAGTATATAGGCTATAATATTAAAAGCAAACAAATCTGTAGTGAAACAGTGGAAATTGAATTACATTCATGTCATTTAGCAGATGCCTTTGCTCAGGGACCCGTCTGTGGTAGCTTGGCAGAGGTGGGATTTGAATCCTGGATATATCGTTTTCCTATACAGATCAACAAATGGAAGACTAGTTTTGTTTTGAGTTTCATGGGCCTGGTAATGAATAGCTGAGTAATAAAACACAGTCAACATGAACAATAGTAAGGAAA
>JAUZSV010253447.1:0-12237 GCA_034780495.1 Parotocinclus cesarpintoi
GTAACACTAGAGCATCTCCAGCCTGAGTGTCTACTTGCCGACATGACAGGTTTTTATCTGCGGTGTTCTGTTCGCTGTTTGTGAAAGTTTCATTATAGAATGAATTCATTCAAGCCCTACGATGCCACCCAAACTTTCTGCAAGTTCTACGGCTAAAATGGTGTATAAATACTTCAATAAATATAGCGTCTCTACTTTGCAGATTTTCGTTTATCGCGGGTGGTCCTGGAACGTGACCCCCGCCGTAAACGAGGGAACACTGTATATGGATATGGTGTGATTTTGATTATGTTTCAATTAGTTATAGCAAATTAGCTACACTGTTGATATTAAAGCCATCTGAATCACCAATTAAAGTCACCCTGTAAATATTTAAAGAGCTCAGTTGTGTAATGAGTTAAAGTCCCGTTTGGTTCCTGAACAAGTTTTACCCAGTTAAGATCGGGAGTGGCCGTCTAGTTAACAGACCTTGAGTGTGGATGTAGTACTCGTTTCTCTTGATGGCTTATTAAAAATGTTGCGTGCAAGCCATGATGGCTCAATCCTAAATAACTGTAGATCTGCTTTTGGTTTTTCATGTTGTCTGGCACTGGTGCCAACCTGCAACGTCTCCCTCAAAAGAGCCCCCTGGGGTGTTAACGGTTCACGGTGTTCACACACACACATAGGCACAGACAGCGTTCGTCTCTACTTGGCACGGATTAGATTTTAATTTTGGCTCTGTTAGTGGCTGGAGGCTGATTGCTGGATTAGGGGACAGGAAAGAGGTAGAGATTAACCGATTTAGCAAGATGAAGGTGTGTCTTTGTGTGCTCACAGTTGATGTTTTTATCATGTAAGGGCTGAATATCACACTTTATAAAGCTCATTCTAGACCCCAAACGAGAAGTGGAAAGAGAAGGCTTCCTGGGATACATGAGAAAGAAGGCTTGTGAGAAACCCAGTTTAGTTTGGGTTAGACCATACATTTAAAATGTTACGATTCTCTGTCTAGATGAGTAGAATTAAAATCAGGCATTGATTGTACAAGCTATTACGCATAGGGTGTTGGGAATGGGTGTTTAGATCTTAAATGAGAATCGTTTTAAGAGAGATTTTGGAAGAACTGGAACCATGTACAGCCTGAGCGACATATACTGGATTTGGAAATCCCACCACTCGAAGTCAGAAAACTCAAACAGCAAGCGGGAACAAGTGCCGTCATAAACCACAAGCTATACAGGTTTTGTGCATGTGTGTTTGCACGAGGCCTTAATCAGCAGAGACGATGAGGCTACAAACAAGAGTCTCTCATTACAGTAATGATCCCCATTCTCCTCATTCTTTCAGCCACACACATACAATCGAATCACTCCAGCATGTTCACTTTCAGTTTGCAAAAAGCTCCACACGCAGCAGGACTTCCCGCAGGCCGCCACATGCTTACATAGGCTCTGGATGGGTTTCTCTACGTGCATTGTGCGTCCGTATTTGGTCTGTGGTTGAGGTTTTAGAGCGGCACATGGTGAGCAAGTGTGTGGTCCACGTGTTCCCCATGGAGTGTGTGTGTTAGGAACATATGTTAGTGGTGGTTTTGTGGAAGTGGTTGATGGATATACAGTGGGAGACTTTTTGAAGTGGTTGTACTCCAGGATGGACTTTGGCTCCAGTCATATTTCTGCAGTTATCTTATTATTCAAGTATATAGAACAATGCAATACAAAAATCTGTACATGAAATACGATAAAGACAGAGATTTTAGTTCAGTAAATGGATTTCTCAGTGCATGTATACCAGTAAAACAATTTCAAACGGCTTTCTCTGTCTGCAGATATGAACAGAATGGGGGATGGGGTTCCAGGAACAGTTACCAGGTCTACTTATTCTTACCGGTGTTTCTCCCTTTGGTGTTGTTTACATAGCGGTGTGGGATCTGGCAACCCTGGAATTAACCGCAGCGCCCGTAAAACTGCTGTCGAGCACTTTGTGGAGGTGCTAAAATTCAGAATTTACATGAGAAAATGAAGAATACTTGTATATAATTAAAGTTTGAAGTCACATGCTTCTGTTAAATTATTGGTGGTAGAAATTTGAGTATCCTATAAAGCATCCTATAGTCCTCTAACCCCAGGGGTTTTCCACTGTCTGTATACTCAAGTACGCATAAAGTCATTGATTGGATTACTGATGCAAACTGATTTACTGCAGTTATCGGATTATTAAGTGTTATGTAATGTAAGCGCACTCACTGTTTCATATTTGACTATAAAGAGCTTTTAGATTATTTCAACTAAACAGTAGTCTCCCAGAAAAAAAAAGTAAATAATAAGGCTATGCATGTGCTTATAAATCCATTGGATTTCTTAATCTTATTTCTAGAGCATAATCCGATCTGGTATGCCTTATGAGCACATGAATGACCAGTTAACTGTAGAAATTTGACCTGATTTGATCTGATTATTAACTAAATGTAATTGCTAAGGTTAGTTACTGCAACTAAAAGTTTCTGGTTGCTGCTGATCATCTTAAGGGGTTTTAGTTCTCTTTTGTACAAAACAGCTTCAACTCTGGTATGATCATGGTTTAATTGTGGGTAAAGTGCACATTTCAGCTCACCACTTTTTACTGGATTGTGTCCTGACCATTTTAATAGAGCCAAACTGTGCTAATTACGGTTATCAGTCAGTTAGGAATACGTCTCTAGCAGCTTTGCACAGCTTGATTAGGAAACATGGATTTGGGAAATATACCCATTTCTCCTTGCAGAAGTCCACCACACATTTTCCTTCAGATTTGGGTCAGAGCTCTGACTTGGCCACTCCGAATCATTGTATCCTAAGCCTTTGCGTTGCTTTATATTGATATAATCTTGTGTGTATGTTTCTGAAAAACCCAATGATTCTGTTAGTAATGTTAAATAACTCCAAATAAACAAGCAAACCATAACAAGAATCTGTCTGTGACTCCGCCTGCTAGCATAAGCAGAAGTGTGCCTGCTGCAGGACGTAGGATTAGGATGTGTGTTTACGGCACTGGAGATGATAACATCGCTGCTCTTTATTTGAACTGTTTTGACTTTAACTCAAAAGATCCACACTCATGGTTTCTGTGCTCCAAAAGATCCAAACAGTCCTTAGTTGAGATCAAAATGACAATTTACAGACTCATTCAAACTGCTTCATTTTCAAATGACCAGTTACTTTGCCAAAGCACGCAATTCTAGGTTTTGGGGTTTAACTGAAATATCTTGGTATTATTGTTGTTTGTAGGAGAAGGCGTGGCCAAGTGGGTGACTACCATGCAATGGCAATTTTTTTTAATTTGTATGTTTTCCAAAGTGGGATGAAACTGGATTAAGCCCACAGAGACATGAGAAAAATATGCAATCTCCACAAAGGAAGTAGAAATTATATGTATGAAATCTCCCGCTCTGCCTCTCTTTACATGCTCTAATGATCTGATGTTTTCTCTGTCTTTGAACCATTAGAAACAAATGTAATTGTTTTTGAAAAAAAAAAAATATATATATATATATATATATATATAATATTAGATGTATATTGATATATGTTGATGGCAGTGTATGAGAATCCCAGGAATATCTGCGGTTTCTGAAAAACTCAAACTTGTCTACCACCACCAGTGCCCAATTCTTCACGGTTTTGATGCTCATTTTAAACTTAAACAACAAAACAATGCTATTAATAAATACAATAAAGTAGTATTAATGGCAGACATAAACATAAATACAACTTACAATTACTAGAAATAATATAAATTAAATAAGGTAATTTTAACAATTACAATCCTACTAATTAAGTGTGTGTGCGTGTGCACGTGCGCGTGTGTTACCCACTCTCTCTCAGGCTGTTACGTATTTAGCAGCGAGGGCTGCTGTTCCTCCCTCACCTAGGATTAATTTTAATTGGTCCAATTCACTTTGGTTTTTAAAATTGGGTATAGTTTGATCAAATTTGTTCAGGTAAATGTCTCTAATCTTTTGATATTTTTCACAGTGAAGGAGAAAGTGCATCTCTGTCTCAACCTCCCCTGTCGTACAGTGCACACACACCCTGCCCTCTCTGGGCATCCAGCTCTTTTTGTAGCGGCCCGTTTCTAGAGCCAGGCTGTGGGCACTGAGTCTGTACTTGGTCAGGATTTGTCTCTGCTTTGGATCTCTAACAGTCAGGAGATATTTAGCCAATTCATACTGGGGGTTTAGGGTCCGATACAGTTCCAGTTTATTCTGGGTTTGAATTTGGTTTCCCCAGTGATCCAGATAAAGTTGTTTAGTATTTTGGATGATCTGATTAATGTTGGGTTTGGGGTTGAAAGCAGTGCTGGAGTGAGACTGATGGTTAGTTGTGGTAGTTGTGGTTGGATTATTTGTTGGTGTTGATGTTAGAGGGTTAATTAGTCTCATAACCAGCTGACTGATGGAGCTCTTTTCGGGGTTCTGTTCTTGGCTCTGTAAGGCTTTAAAATGAAGTGTTTCCTTGGGACTGCTTTTTAAATGCATCCAGAATTTAAAAGTTCTTTTTTGCATGTTTATTGATAGAGGGAATCGGCCTAATTCTGCCCTGCATGCATTGGTTGGTGTTTGTCTAGGTACTTTTAAGATAAATCTACAGAATTCAGCATGAAGGCTTTCTGTTGGATGCTTGTCCCATGTAGTGTAGTTGTGCTGACCGAGTGGACCCCACACCTCACTCCCATACAGCACAATGGGCTGAATGACACTGTCGAATACTTTACACCAGATTGATATGGGGATGGGGAGATGATAGAATCTCTTCCTGATTATAAAAAGAGCTCGTCGAGCTTTTTCTTTTAGTGCATTCACTGCCTTATTGAGACTCCCAGATGCAGTAATGATCAGACCGAGGTAGGTGTACTGCATCGTGTGCTCCAGGACGGTGCTGCCCAGATTTAGCTGGTACCTGTGTTCCTGACATCTGGGCTTTTTCTGAACTCTCTCCTGCACAGACGTGACCTCTGCTCCACCGCAGCTCGAGATGAAAAGGCTTTTTTATCGCTTAACATCTGAGCCAGGAAGTTGTGGCCTCCTTATCGTGGGTTTAAGGCTTTTTTTTATTCGAAACTCACACATAAAACCTTCACAGGATCAATATCATTGTGCCTTAGATAAGATATGCTACTCCTGTTTAATAGACTGTTTCCCCAAAATACCAAGTTTGGGTCTAATTTTGCCATCTGAATCTTGGGCACAGGCGAAAGCACTGCCTGGATTGGTTGCCAGTCCATGGGTGTAATACGGAGTGGAAATGGTGGAGACACACGCAGCGTACAGATGCAGGAAAAATCTTGATTGGATACGGCAGGCAAAAACATGGTCAAACAGTTCAGGATTTGGTACACACTGAGGCCAAATCTACGTCCAGAGGGTCGAGACAAAAGGCATAAACGAGAGACAGGAAAACGAGGTCGATAACGGTAAGCCAAAACGATTGCAAACTAGCACAAACGAGAGAATGTGGTGCTTAGAAACAAGGTAGTAACCAAGTGACTTAGCAACTAAACAGTGAGGGTGAAGTGTATAAATAATGATAACGAAATGAGTACCGGGTGTATGTAATGAGTGCATGATCAGAATTTTGTTGACGGTGTGCGCGTGATAGGACGGGTTTGGTCGCTGGAACCACCCGTGGGTGTGACAGTGTCCCCCTCAGGGGACCCACAACAGGTGAGGGAGCACGAGGCCTAATGGGTCCAGGTTCAGGTGTGGACTTGCAAGGGCGGCCGTGTTCACAAGGAGCTGGGCGGCCTGGATGGGTGGCATGGAACTCCTGGACGAAAAGAGGATCCAAAACGTCCTTGGCATCCACCCAGCAGCATTCCTCTGGACCGTAGCTCTCCCAGTCCACCAGGTATTGCAGCCATGAACCCCGTCTGCGAGAGTCCAGGAGACAGCGGACTGCGTAGGCAGGAGCACCGTCAACCTCCATCAGGGGTGATTCGATGGGAGGTGGGTCAGCCAGTGGACCAGGGACCCAGGGCCTAAGGAGAGACACATGAAACACAGGGTGGGTGCGCATGTGGGTGGGAAGAGACAAACATTAGGTGACCGAGTTAAGTTTCTTGATGACCCTAAAGGGTCAAATTAATCTGGGTGCAATTTTCGATTACTCCACTGTGTGTGAAGGTCGCGGGTAGACAGAAAGACCCGATAACCAGGCTGGAAGTGGCCCGGGAGATTTGCTGGTGTACTTGTTCCCAGATGGTCTCGCTCCTCTTGAACTAGGCATCCACGGCCAGGGCGTCAATTAATGAAAGCCTGGAAAACTGACGAGGGCATTGGCCAGGCCAAAGGGCATCACGAGGTACTCATAGTGGCCTGTGCTGGTACTGAAGCCAGTTTTTCACTCATCCCCCTCCTTCATTTATACCAGGTTGTACGCATTGCAGAGATCGAGCTTGGTGTACCATTTCGCAGATTGGAGCTGTTTCAAGGTTCATACTACGAGGGGGAGAGGGTACGGGCACCTTTTTGTGATTCGGTTACAGCCGGTGTGGAGGTAGGGAGGTCGGTACGCCTTCACCGAAAACCAGGGCGAGATCTTGGTATTCCAAAGGCACATTGGAAGGCAGGGTTGCGACCGGACTGTCAGGCTGGATAGAGTTCAGCTGGACTGCTGGGAGGTGGAGGCAGTGATCAAAGCAGTAGGGTGACCAGCGGACGAGTTCCTTGGCTGACCAGGCAATGGTGGGGTCATGACGGCGGAGCCATGGGATGCCAAGGATGATCGGGAGAATAATTCCTGCCATGGGGAAGAAGGATATGGTCTCCACATGGGCGGCGCTGGCTCGCATCTCCAATGGAGCCGTGGCCCTGGTGAGGGGACCTGAGCCTAGGGGTTGGCCATCAGCGGCCATGACGAGTCGTCCCGTTGGAAGGTTGGAACAGAAAATCCTCTTGGTGGTGACAAGGCGCTCGGCGATGAAGTTCCCTTGGGTCCTGGAATCAATTTAAACTGAAACAGAGAGCTCCGTCTGAGGTAGGTAGATGGCCACTGGAAAACAGAATGAAATCGGGTCATGAGACTCACTCGGGTGCGTCCGCTAAAGGACCCACGCAAGCTGAGGTGGAGCTCGATGTTGCGAAGGTGCTGGCTGGACCCGCAGTAAAAGCAGAGCCCTTGGGAAGACAAGCGTTGGCGTTCCTGGGGTGGGAGACGAGCCCTGCTGAGTTCCATGGGCTCAGAGAGAGTTGGCAAGTCTGGTAATGGCACGGAGAGCTGGGACCGGCGCCAAAAACCAATGAGGTGATCAAACTTGATGGCCAGCACGATGAGGCTATCCACAGACAAAGGTGGGGAGCAGTGCCACCTCATTCCAGCCGCTCTGAACCTGCCAGGGTCCTGAATTGCAGGGTGTATTCCGCTGCTGGGCGGGCTCCCTGACGGAGGTCCCGCAGTTGTTCAGAGGCGGAACAACCACCGCACGGATGCTGTAAAACTGCCCAAAAGGCATCCAGAAAGCGCTGACAGTCCTTCGCCTTCTTGATCTGCTTATTCCAAATGGCAGTGGTCCAGTCCAGGGCAGGTCCGGTGAGGAAAATCAGCAGCGCGATGTGAGCAGAATCCGCTTCAGGCGGTGAATGAGCATAATACAGACCACACTTTAAAAGGAAGCCTTGGCAACAATCAGGGTTTCCAAAATACCTGTTAGGCAGTGCAATCCGCTAGGCAGCAGAGGGCGCAGCTGCGCAAGGTGGGTTGGAAGGCAGCAGAACGGTCTTCGCGTGGGTGTGGTTGCTGTAGCTGCTGTCTCCATGGCGGCAACTGTAGTCAACTGTAACACGGAGTGGAAATGGCGGAGACACATGCAGCGTACAGTTGCAGGCAGGATTTTTATTGGATACGGCAGGCAAAAACGTGGTCAAACAGTCCAGGATTTGGTACACGGCGAGCCAAAAACAACGTCCAGAGGGACGAGGCAAAAGGCGTAAACGAGAGACGGGAAAACGAGGCCAATACCGGTAAGCCAAAACGATCCCAAACTAGCACGGGAGAGCGTGACCTTTAGAACCAAGGTAGTGACCAAGTGACTTAGCAACTAAACAGTGAGGGTGGAGTGTATAGATAATAATAACAAAATGAGTACCAGGTGTGTAATGAGTGCATGATCAGAATTCTGGTGACGGTGTGCATCTGATAAGACGGGTTTGGTCGCTGGAACCACCCGGGGGTGTGACAATGGGCATAATGCAGTGGGGTTTGAGTTTTGGGATCTAGTGACAAAAGAATATAACTGCAGTTAGGATTTGAGATAAGTTTAAAAGCATATGTGTTAGGAATCCTACCTCACTCGCTTGAGCAAACTCCGCCGGTATATAGCACCATTAGGGATAACTTTAGGGTTTCCCCATCCCATTTCCACTCAGTTCCCACTGAGGCTTCCTCCCACTGGCTGCACGACTCACGCTCTGGCTCCTTCACGCCACCCGATTTGGCAAGCGTCCCAAATTCGACGCATTTCGTGCTCACGGCACGCTTGCCCTCTGCCGTTTCGGCACGCTTTTACCGGCCATGGCCTCTGTCGTCACAATATGTTTGGGGTCTTGACTTAGGGTTTGATGATCAGCCTGGGGAACTGGACTTGGGTTGGTTTAAAGTTTGTATTAGGGATTATATTTAGGGATAGGTTTTGTGATTTGTTTAAAGATTAGAAATTTTGATACTAGTTTGGCCTTGGGCTAAAATTAAAAACATTTTTTTAGGATCTAGTTTGGGCTTTTCTGTAAATCCTTTGTTCTGAGTTTACAAGAAATCCTCAAGCTCAGTTAAAGTCAGACAGAAAGTGTTTATTCAGAACAGGATCAGAAACATTAACACTTAGCTTTACTGTACATTCAAAAACTAAGCAAACATTTAACAGCAACAACTTTTGGAAGATTCCCGCTCTTAAGAAGTCAAAATAAAACAGAGTTCAGCTTTGTTTAAATTATCCATAATGTGATAATCAGTTTTTAACCTCTGAGTACGTGCTCAAATCTGAGTGCTGAACTTTCTTCGTTCTCTTCATCTTGAGTTTCTGAACGTCTAGCGATGCATAACAAACGTCGCCTCCACCAGCCTGCAGAAATATCAGACATTCAGAGAGCAGATATCAGATGTTTGCAGTGGTTTTCTTTGGCCTGTGTAACCGAGGTTTTCAGTCTTTGTGTGATTGTGGTATGATTGTGGTGCTACCTCAACACTTCTTTGGGTCTGTTTTTTGTGACTTGATTCCTGGTCGGTTTTGAAATCCGCTGTGAATGAAAGAAAAGACAGAGGCCAGATTATCTAGAGTATTACCACAGAATTCAATAGTCATTAGCAGCAATTAAAAAGGATTGTACATTACATTTAGTGGTGTTTCTGCAGAGGCAGTACACACACATCGAGGTGAGGAGTGACGAAAGCAAAACACACACAGTACCCACGCTGACCAGCGTCTGCCAGCTAACACACCATTCAACAACAGTCGGAGCCTCCTCTGATAGAAATTATGAACGTTTTACACACCTTTGCAAGCAATCCAATTAAAAAAGTTAATTATTATATGATTAGCAGACGTAATTTAAAGACTTACCTACAAATAACAGTCGAGTGGATCTGTTACCATAATGATAAACTTCTCTACCCTTATCTCCAAACGTTCTCTCATACAAAGCGCAGTAGTACAGTCCAAGATCAGATTCAGTGATGTTCCTAATCAACAGATCGTTCGTGTTGTTCGAATAATTCCAAGCAAATGAAACATGTGGAAGATCACCAAGGGCCAGATTTTTTCTCCAGATCCTGAATGGCGTCTGATTTCCATTAGAAGAGTTATTAAACCAAACTGTTTCGAATTCCAGCTTTCCAAGAGCATCGCAGTAGAGAAGAACGACGTCTCCTGGTCTGACTCTCAGCTCCACTTTGGCTCCAGAGATCCTGTTGTGACTGAAGATCTCAAAACCTGTAAAAACAGATTTTAGATTAAACACAGAAGATCTTATTGTCTTAAACCTTTATTTATAAGGAATAAGAAAGAATTTAGAATAAACTTACACAGGAGAGTGATGAGACTGACTCTTGACGACTTCATCTCTGAGACTGAAGTTGGGTGGGTGGGGGGAGGTGAGGACCATGTTAAGAGCAGTTTGGTCTCTTTATTCTGATTGGTCCACGTCAGTGGAACATTCTCCTCTTGCACCAGTTGCGGTTAAACCGTGCGGCTGATTTACCAGCAAGAGCTGCACAAACACCTCTGCCTGTTTAACACTTTTTTTCAGGGTGGCCCAGTCGTGCTTCTCGTATCTGATTGGTCCGTGTCAGTGGAACATCTCTCTTACATGGTTAGATGTTTAATCTGGTGTTTGAGCTGTTATTACGGCTCTACTGCTCTCACTGGGTCTGATACTTTAGTCTCTAGATTGTAAAGTCGATCTCAGATCAGACACTAAATCCTTTCAGGACATGCATGGCTTCTTATTGAGCTTTTAGTTTGGGTGAAGAGACGAGCTTCAGGTTCATCAGGTGACCCTCTTAACCGCAGATGATTCTACACCCCGTTTGTATCTGTGGTATCTTTACCTTTGCTCTAGCAGCACGAGAGCTGCTTGGTTTCACATTCAGATCTGATCCTAGATCAGTTTTAAAGCTCTAACCAAGGTATAATATTCAGTGTGTAGGGTAGAAAGTGGGCCTGAGATCAGTGTGCAGTAGGTGAGTGGTTTAAACTGCAGAGGCACTTTGTGGTTTCCTGTTTTTGTGACTCGAATTTGCTCACACACTCAGAGATAAAGAGGGGGGGGGCAGGGGGGCTGTTGCATGGCTTTACTTATAATGAATGAGAGCAAAAAAAGCATAAAAGTCCCCAAAAATATAAGAGCATAATGGAACTTCTACCCTTGTTGGACCATCGTCCTTTAACTTACAGCTGCTACTAAGCTACAAATATAACAATATAAATGATTTGGTGATTTTTTTTATGATTTTTATTTTTTTTAATAGACACCTGTCTGTCTGTACAGGTGTTGGGTTTCTATTTTATACTCTTTATATTATTCATTCATCATCGATTCATAGTTTAACAATATGAGCCCTAATCACAATTATATAAGCTTGGCACATTAAAGCGGGCATGAGCCCCAGTTAGAGTCACCTGGCTGTGTGGGCGTGGTTTCGCCTGTGTGACTGAACGGCAGGTATGATTAACAATAAACGCAGCGATTAACAAACAAAATATGAACCTCCAACCAATATGTTAAAAAGTCCCGAGTTCACGGATACCCAGAGGAGAGAAAAAAATAATAAGAGAAAGAAAGATGATAAAAGCAGTGATAATTTGGTAACGTGATTTAATAACCGCGTTATCTGTTGTTAGTAACTGTTACCGCTCGCTAACCTTAAAGGTACTAGCAAGGTTTAGCGTCCGTTTTTTTCTTCTGTAAATTCATTAGTTAAAGTTTGAAAGGCTATTCAGGTGTTCAGAAAATATTTTTTATAAAATAAAGAGTGTATTTGTTAAAATTAGAAGCGATAAAAGCACGAAACAGCCGCTCTGTGTGAAGAAACTTTTTTTGGGCGTCTAAGTCTAGTAGAAATAAGCTAGCCAGCGTTAGCCGAGCTTAAAATAATAATAAATTAAAATGCTTGTCATGACTAGCTCTACTGAGAGGACAGGAGAGGGAAATGCAGAACAATGGGTGTTTATTATTCAGTGAACAGCACAGGCAATGAGGAAAGCGGGATATGCTAGACAGAGCAAGTAGTGGCAGCGGGTAGGTGAACTGAACGACGGTGCGACCGGACGGGACCGGAAGCGCACAGAGAGAGAGAGAGCGGGGGACTGAGAGACAGTGAGAGTGTTAGTGGGGACAGAGCTAGAAAGCGTTAGTTCACCCAGATAGAAGCGGTTAGTAATATGAAAGGAAACGTTAGTGAGCGGGACGGACCACGCGCACCCAGGTAGGAATGCGCCGGAGGGGCGGGCTAGGGTGAGACCTATCTCAGCCCCAGCCAATCGAAAACCAACCACCTGGATGCACACACAATAACCAAAAAGGCTCCTAACACCCAGCGGGAGAAAACAGGGAAAAGGAGTGAAAGTTAAAGGGCTACGGATAGACAAAACACTGGAGCCACAATAATAAGACACAGACAAAATACACATGCTCACACGCATCCACACAAACACTAATACTAAGTCTAAGGGAAAAGGAGGGGGGAGAGGGTGAGCAGAGGACGGAAGGAAACCAAAATCCTATAT
>JAUZSV010253535.1:0-19983 GCA_034780495.1 Parotocinclus cesarpintoi
GATTTCAGTCTTGCCAGCGCAGGGACCTTGGACAATGTTTAGCCGGTTGATTTTCAGCTCTGCAGTCGTAGTTGCTTCTGTTCAGATAAACACAGAATAATAAGAGTACATTTGACACAGCATATTCAGTATTCAGTACTGCAACATTGCAACATCTGCATGGTTTCAATAGACAGCATTTGTGTACAGAACAACACAAACATTAAAACGTTGAAACAACGTTTATCTTTCTTAGCTCAGTGCTGTTAGACAGAAAGTGAACAGTCGGTTCTTATAGTTGACATGAGTGTAATTTGACCTGTAACATCTACATTATCATCATTACACACTTGTATTTTGAATGATGGGTATATATTAAAATTGTCACTCTACGTATATCCAAAGCCTTTATCTGAACACAATTGAATCATTTTGTAGAAACGTCACCAATTAGAGCATTTTGGCCTGAATGACTGCGTTTGAATGAAGTGTAGTTACACATGCTACTGTGTCAAGTCTCTATGCATTGGTGTTTTATTACTGATCATATATGATTAGATCTTACTTTTATAGTTGCTTAAATTCTTAAGTCTTGTTACACATGAGGCAAAATTACTCATAAGAAATGCTCTGGTTATTAATTGGCTAAAAAGGTGTGATTGTGGCTGAGTTATTAATAAATATAGTTTAGAGTTAATAAATAAAACTATCTAAATAATGGCATTATTTCAAATAGGTGATGTTAACAGGTAATCCTGAGTTGGTACAAAAGCAGTATCCAGGAAAGGCTGAATTTAAACAGTAAACTACATAACATAAGGCCTGAGGTACACGTCCACCCAAAAACAAAACCTCAAAGACGGGATCTACACCGGCTGCCTCATTGGACACTCTGAATTAACTCATTCCCATAATAAAAGGAGAGGAACCAATAAAAATACAATAACAAAACAATAAAACATTTTAACTTTAGACTTAAACTTAGGAAAAAGCCATGGACTTTTGTAAGTGCACAATACTGAAGGACTTTATTTAGACATAAAAGAAAGAATCAAACCATAAAGAAAAGTCTGAAAGGACTAAACCTGTCCTAAGGTTATTATGGTATTAAACAAGAAACAAGTAAATCAACTGTGAGAACTGGATAAAATGGATGTAATCCAGATAGTATCAGGCATCACAGGGCTCAAGGCTCCAGCCATTCTGGTTTGCCAGTCTGTCCACACTGGGACACTTTAAAGACAGAAACTGACCCAACGCATGTATTTGGAATGTGAGAACCTCCATATAGATAGCTGGACCGGTACTCAAACCCGAGCTAACTCTTATGCCTTCATTATAATTAGTCATTGGATTAATTATGATTTTATATCAGTATGTCAGGGTCTTACTCTTGTCATAAATGGGGTTAGACACCACTGGTCCCAGATAGATCCTGTCCCCGTTGTCCCTCTCCAGCTCACACTGGAAGCAGAGTTTTACCACATTCATGTCAATGTCCTCGATACTCTTTGAGTGGCCAGCTGTCGGAGGGAAAAAAAAAGGGTTAGAATTAACAAAGCATTTCAGAAACTCTTCATAGGATACTGTTTACACATTTTGTTTATCTTTATGTTAAGCTGGATAGAAATAACATGAATTAGCATAAACGTGTTTAATCCGCTGACTTACTGTTGAATGGGTCAATATTTTTCTTCTTCCTCTTTAACAGAGAAGCATCTAATTCCTTCCTCCGAACACACTGTATACCTAAATTTACAAAACTGAAGAAAAACAACAGATTATTCCAAAACTTTCAGCGTCAATGTACACATTTAGATTGTGGTAAGCAGACAAATCCTGTATTATATAGGATCGATACATCACAGTTTACGGTCACTGTCTTTATACAGGTAGGCTCTGGTTTATGATGAGGGTATGAAGGAGTTTAGTATATACTGTATATGTCAGAGTGTAAACATGCTTAAAACATGACCCCGACCTCACTAGATTTACCTCACATGCAGTTTTGTAGAGCATAGCATACCTTAGCATGCTTAAAACACTTACATTAAACTCACACATCAAAATCATTATTAAATAACATATTCAAAGTGAATAAAAACAATTATTGTTGCAACCACAAGATTTCCTCATCACATTTCTCAGTGCTCACCACACCCACAACGTGACAACAGGAGAGATCAGATTGCATATTGCTTAAAATTCTATATTCATTGTACAGTTTCTGTTGAATGTGTATTTATTTTTATTATTGGCTTTTGCTTATGGTAAAGTCAACATTCAATTCAATAAATTGACAAAGTGGGGTGGTGCAGCACAAATTTCACAGCTGAAATGTGCTAGAACAACACCATGGTGACGGGGGTGAATGTCCTGCCGTAATTGCATGCATTATGAAATAAAAACAAAATTTTCATGGTTAACCTTTACAGGTTCTGGTCATAGCAGGACAGGTTTAGTCCTTTCACGCTTTTCTTCATTTCTTTTATGTAATTATAAATTATAAATAAAGTCCCTCAATTTTGTGCATTTAATGTAGTTCAAAATCATTGTTTTTTTCTTTACTGAACTTGCTTTTCATGAACTTTCATTCAGAGTTTCGGCGGATTTTCTTCGTTTTTTTTCTCTGCGTTCAGTTAGATTGTTTTATTGTTGTAGGTAATTGGCATGTTGAGGACTTAGTTTTGAGTGTCCAATGAGGCACCTGGTGTAGATCACTTGTTCTCCTCTTCTTTTGAGGGTTTTGTTTTTGGGTGGATGTTTAAGTCAGGCCTTAAGTTGTGCAGTTTATTGTTTATTTGTTGAATTCTTGATGCCAAATTTTCCATGTGTATGACACAATGCTAAGTCTGATATATGTGTTGTGGTCTGTAGTGTGTTTGGGATCATTTTTCTTTTCCTAGCTAGTTAATCAGCGTAGTCATTTATAAAAGATCCCACTCGATTACTAGAGATGGGACATGACCGTTGATCTGTCTCATATAAAGGATTCTATGCAGATCACATTTACACTTGTGCATCGCACAATGGTGACAGCGACACAAACACCGCCACCATAAACATCACAGTCCTTTACTAACTGTAGTCCATGTGTGTACAGAGCTGGTTTGTATATGGGACCGCTGCTTATGCATGTTCATGATGAGAATTTGTTTGATTTCGGTTGTGTTTTAAGTGTTACTTAGTCAACTAAATAGTCTCTCTATGTAGCAGTAATGAAGATACAGGTATCTATTTCGCACACAACCATGTATACCTGCAAAAAATGCAGGGTTACAAATAAGCTGTGGTGAAACAATTGCGAAAAACTTGAAATTTAATGAGACACTGAAAACAGCATCACCGTGCTAAATATGCGGAATTTAACAAAACTAACAAAGAGCACAAAGCCAGACACAAGCCACTAGCCCTCTGCTGTCCTTCTTTAGCAATGAAGAAGTTTCCACTAAGAGAAAAGTTTCTGTATGCTATCATTTATAATTCTGAGACATAAAGAAACTCTGAATCAGCCGGTCAATTGTTAAAAATGTTGGAATATGTTCGAAAATTGCTGGTATGTGCCAATGTGTGAAGGCTATTTTACTCTGGTTCATGTCCAAGAGGATTTTCCAAGATTCCATGATGTACCATGTTGGAGCATGGTCAGGCTAGGTGGTTTGATACTAAAACAGAGACTTCTCACACTGCATTACTTTGGTCAAACTGACACTTGCCCTTCATTCAACCGATGTATTTCTTTTAAAAAATTGCATTTTTCCTACTTTGAACCCAGATATGAATTTAAAAAATGCTTTGCAACCCAAGGAAATAAGTTACTTAGTTTAATGAACAGTCCAATAGCTGAAATAAAATATATTCCTAAATAATTAGCATTTTTCTAATTTAAAAAAAAGTGGACTATACCTGTGGCGTCTTGTGATGTGAGGGTTAAAGCTGATTATGCAAATGCCCTCTGAACAGTCTTTTCCAACCAAGCAATGTGGGTGTGGGCGGTGAGGGATATCCTTGGTCACCAGAGACACTGTGACTGTCACATTCCTCAGCCCTTCAATTGGGCCTCTTATCTGTTTACAAAAACAGAACAAAGGGTTATTCCACCAATTAAGGCTACTAATAACATCACATAGTATTATTTAGATCAGCTCCACTGGAGAATTCGCTGAAGAGGTACGCTCAAAAACGACAAACCTTTAGCTAAATTTTGAGAGAAATGAAAAAGCCTAAATGCACTATGTGTGGAAAGAATAAATCTGTTATAAAAGAGGTTGCACCTCCAACATGGCAAAACATCTAAATGCAGAAATGCCACATTAGCTGGGAGATTCTAAAATGCTTTATGTGACAAAGCTTAACATGGCTTAATGTACTAAAAGAATCACTACGGAATTATAAACTTTACTCACTGCTGCATAAATACTCTATTGCTAAAATGATGTATATTTGATCTAAAGGGAAAGTAATCATTTTTATGTCTTTTTCTTCCCATTTATACGAAAAAAGCTTAACTTATTTAATACTTTAGCTTAGCTTAACTTAACTTAACTATTTACTTTCCCTTTGGACCACATTTATCATTTCGGAAGTAGAGAGTACTTGTGACCAAAAGTAACTGAGAGAGGTTTAGATTTTCTGTCACTAGGAACAATAAGCCATGTTAATATTTGTTCCTATTAAGTGTTTAAACTCTCATTAACCAGCACCACAGACAGCCTGTGATACTTATTTCTCATATACTGCTAGATTCATGCATTTTAGCTTATTCATTGCTGACGAGAATATACACACATTCAAGAATTGAGATGAACAAGACCGTTACGTACATGCACGGTGGAAAAATGCTGAACAATGCTGGGCCAGTGTTGATGGCGTGTATTGGCTAAATAGCTTTGTCAATCACTAGTTCACTGACACGTAATATGTTATGTAAATAGCAAAATTCCCCAGTAATGCGTAAGTACGCTGGAAAGTATGTACACAACTACGTTCACGACACACGACAACAGCCAATTATCTACATGAATGCGTGGTTACACAGCAAGTATATCTCCTGTCCAATATACAAGCTCCTCACAGTAAAGATTCAGAGGCTAGGTTTTGAATTCTGATCAATTCAGGAATCAGACAGGCATGACTGGCTGCGCCTGAGGGAGGAGAGGCCACACACGGGCATCATATGCAGTGACAGGCTCCTGAGGACCCCATGACCCTTATTAAGATAAGCATATAATAAATATCAGATAATACATTTAAACTATGTATACATTTAAGCTGTTTTATACTGTATTGTATCTATTTACAGAAACAGAAAACAGTTATGATATCACAAAAGGCTGCTAAGCTAGATTACACAATCTTCCATATTAATAACCACATATGGAAACCAGGTCATTCAGAGTGGAAAATGTTTGCTGTGTTTATTGTGATTGGTAATTCCCTATTACATACCGCATCAATGACACACCTATCACAGCGGTACTTTCTGTTTCTGTACCTCAAGTTTCACACATTAACAGCAGCCCAGAGCAGGGGAACTCCCTGCAACTTTGGGGGACCTGGTAAATTCCAAAAATGTCTTGTCTTGAAAGGGCTTCGAG
This sequence comes from Parotocinclus cesarpintoi, assembly GCA_034780495.1. Taxonomy (NCBI): domain Eukaryota; kingdom Metazoa; phylum Chordata; class Actinopteri; order Siluriformes; family Loricariidae; genus Parotocinclus; species Parotocinclus cesarpintoi. The sequence continues at coordinate 5,577 of JAUZSV010253535.1, forward strand.
ATTGCGCTTTGTGCATAACTGAAATGTGTGTGCTTATGCAAACAACAAAACATCACATACTGGATTGCTTAGACATTTGATTCATTTAGGTCCTGCTGTAAACAAAGAACTAATAGTTTTCAGTAGACATACACATGTGGGGGAAAACTAGTGAAAACTCAGATAATCCTTTCAGTCTTGTCTAAGATGTTTAGTGAAAAATCAAATTGGCACAAATTTGCCCTGACTCAAAATATATTGTCAATAAATTGTAGGTTTAGTATTTTGAAGAGAAACACGTTGCTAAAAAGTAAAACAGGATCTTAAAACAAGATGCTAGGTAATTATTAGTGAAGATCAAATATTTGCTTCTCAGTACAAACTGTTATAAATCATTTACCTGTAGGAGGAGGTGTGGAATTTAGCTGTCCAAATATTGGAAGGTCCCCTACATGCGAACCTTCAGCTAACGATAGATGCAAAAATAGTCAACTAAAATCACAACGGTAAAAAAGTCCATTTCATCCTGCATTGCTAAGCAGAATTACAGAACTTTTATATTTCCAATAATCCCCAGCATCTATCCCAAATCTTGGGCAGCTGAAGCGTTCAACCAGAGCAAGTTTTCTTTAGTTTTTTCAATTAATGGGCATCCGCAAATATTTGAAAGAAAGTAGCAATGCTGCAGACACGTTCATGATAGCATCATATTTAGATATTCCAATTAAAAAAGCATTTGTTCTTTATTGCTTATCCATGACAGAGTAACACCCACAGTGTCAAATCACTTAATCTATTAAATGTTTAACAGGATTATTTTGGATGTACAGAGGTACAGCTATGCCCTTGTAAATCCTGTGTGTATTTACTAGTAACAGTAGTTTTATAGCTACAAATACAATCGGTTTATGTTTTTTTTTCGTAAGCAATTACACTCACCTCAATAGCAGGCACGGTCTTGCTGACATGAGTGCTGGAAGCACCCAGGATACTACCAGCCGAACGACCCTCACACTAATAGCGAAACCTCATGCCGCGCTCTTTGGGCTGCTCCAAGACTACTAGTTCAGGCTTGTCTAATAGGCGCTCCAGCTGCTCTGTGCCCATGTGTGAAGAATTTATAATTGGCCCTGTCGGTTGTGCTAAACCACGACGCTGCCCTTTAGAGCCACGGGACGATGGAAGCACTGGCATGTTGTCTGGATTAAACATGTTGTGATGCTAAGGAAAGAGATGGAGAGAATTCAGGTCAACGCAGGGCTTTCACAAACAGTTTTGTTTACGTACCGCAAAGCATAATTGACAAATGTAAATATAAATACAGCACATCAATATTTAAAACAGGACATGTCTATGGTACGTAATTTAGCTAATTTCAGGTGGACAGCATGTTAAACTGGACTTGTCTAGTTAGAAATCAAGTTGAATACATACTTAATCAAACATATAGAAGCAAAGTTCCCTTACAGACATTTCAAATGTTCAACACAATCATGCACTGACATACTGCACAGAATAAGTTTGGGTCTTAAACATTACCACGGCATATTTTACTGCTAAATCATTAGGTCAACAACAAATAACAGACTGAGAAAGATAATGGGGAGGAAGAGGGGAAGACAGAGAGTTGGAAAAAAAACAAGTTGTCTAACGGCCTACTGGCTAAGCGTTTCACAAGTCACAAATCAACTGTGCAGCCATGAAAGCACAAACCGGTGAGCAGATACACAATCGCGACAGTTTAAGAGGCCTAGGCGACTGAGAGAGCAGCTGCAAAACCGCATGAAAAAGAGAGAAAGTGTCTGGACATGCCTGAGGAAGGACAGAGATGGCCCGCACAAAGAGCGGCTAACAAGAGCCAAGAGGAGCAGAGAGCGAAGAAACAGGAAACTCATGCAGAAGGAACAGCAGCCAATGAGAATGCAAAGAGGAGGGGTTGGTAAATGCATGGTCTTTGTGCACAACAGGCACACATGAGGAAGTGATCACCAACTGAACAGAGGCATCGGATTTCAACCTAGAACTGGCTCTGCTTAAAAATCGTACAGTAACCATGTGCCAGTCACACTGCTTGCTGTTTTACCATGCTGCCGCACTTCTAGATGCGGGTGTTTTACACTCCTGTGTAGTTATACTGTGAACAAAATGGTGGCCACTTCCGTCTTTAACGGCTTCAATTATCATGCGTACATGTAGGAAACGTGAGCGAAACAAAAATATCAACCAATAAGAAGTCGTCATTCATCTTTTATACTCCAGTAAGGGGATCATTATTTAATCATTTGTCTGCATCTCTAGAATTTAGGTAAGAAGCATTTTAAAAGATCTAGAGAGGCCAATAACTTCAGCTTCAAGATAGCAGCCTAGTCCTAGTCCTATATTTAGCTTTAGCACACAAAACTCATAACTGGGACTATACAGCCTTACTTATCTGAAACACCCATAAAAAAACAATTATGTTATTTTCTACTATGTGAACAACAGTGTTGTTGCCTACATGTGGAGCTGTGCCTCTGGGGACCAGAACTGGACCACTGTGTTGGTGCAAGGTGGTGCAAGGCTGATCGTCAGGATCCAGAGGGGGTGGAGGTGGACCCGGGAGTCTCATATTATTCTCACCAAGAAACTCATCTATGACATCTGCAAACCAATAACCAAACAGATTAAACCAGTCTGATAGAGATATGTAGATTATATAGGTAAATAAATAAATAAATAATGATAGTGGTATGTCGTTAGATTTCATTGTAATCATGTTTTTACTCGGAATCTACATTAATTGTCCATTCTAAATATCTCTGTTATGATATCTCTGTTATTTCAGCCACTTCCACTGATAAAATGTTCCTAAAATGGTGCACAAAGACACAGGATCTCCAGAGTGATCAAACAGTGGCAGCAGGGTGGGTCTGCTAATATAATACTCGGCCCTCCTGAACCAAGTACAGAAAGAAATGGTTTGCCAAGTCTGATTTAGAACTTGGCTGGCTTGGCACATGTTCTGACATTACCTACGCCATCAGACATATTTAGGATGAACTGGGATTCTAACAATTCTTGACCTCATGGGCATGTTCCAAAATCTTGTGGAAAGCCTGCCCAGAAGAGTGAATGGTGTTGTAGAAAATTTTGGCTATCCATAAAGTTTGGACTATACAAGTCCAGAATTAAATATCCCAGAATTAATCAGTGAATAGGAATCAGTGTTGAAGCACCAGGAGGTGTCAGTGTAGTCTCCCCTCCCTCAGAAACTAACGAATTAACTATATCCATCTCCATCTATGTGTTTGTGAGATGCCCACAAGACTAAAAGGTCAGGACTCCAGAGTACACCCCAGTGACTGTGGTGGTTAGCAAACTGCCCCAGTAATAACCGAGTTCTGGACTATATAGCCTAGGTTTAAATGTGTCTACTTTTGTAAATTAAGTACACTTTTATATGTTTTATAGTGTGGTGGATTTTGTGACAGCATTTCCTTAAAGTCCAAAACAACTAGGTTTTAAGAATATCTTTTTCCTAATAACGTTAGCTACTCATGTTAAGATGTAAACTCAATACAGTGCTGTAGATTAGACGTAATGTAATGTAATTAAAGCACTTACCGAGGTAGCAATCTGTAAAAGAGTAAACACAAACTTCAGTTACATGCATGAACTCAGCAAAGTGAAACTGAAAGTACTCGAGCTAGAAGACGCACTGCGACACTCGTTAGAAATGCGAATGCGTTGTTTTGCTTGTTTTAACGAGTGTTATACAAATGTATAACAAAGTTCGTGGATATATATATATATATAATATATAAACGCACAAACGTGGAAATAAGCTTTAGAACGTGAAATAACCAAATCACACAGAGTTGAGTCTTAGACTCTGTCTAAGTTTTTGATATGCGATTTATCTGAAGTGTATATTTCTGTTTTTAATTGATGAATTAATTGTTATTAGACGATGGCTGATGTCACTCACCAGCTGCTTCCCTGCGGAACATCGCCTTTAGTTTCGGGAACAACGCTAAGGCCTCAATTTAAACACAACTTCAACTAACACATCTGTCAGAAAGTTACATCGTACTTGTACCGAGATTTCCGTTGCGAAGAGATCCGTTCATCGTTTTCATGGCAAGCTGAATTAACTGTAGAAAACCGTCCCACTTTACGAAGCGATCCGCGCTCTGGCTCAAGTTCTCGCTGTTGTCATTTCCGGTTACTGGTCCAGTGGTGTTTAAGGGATGGCAGAAACGTAATGGCGATTTAAACACTACATCAGCGAAGCTGCTACTTCTGCTTAACGCACCGACGTCGCTGGACTAACAGCACCTCACGTTTTCTAGCTGAGCTCTTTCACTTTTAAAGTGACTCGCAGGCTACAGACCCGGGTGGAAATCCCCTTACGTCACTCTGGGAACTCCCCCAGTCCGTCGCTATAGCAACGCAGTAAAAGCAGGTGAATTAAAGCTGGTCAAACAAAAAACTAATTGGGAGAAGTTTTATAGTCTTATACAAAATCAGTGTCTAAAATACACTGCCCACAAAAATTATGGGACATTTCATTATGGGATACTCCATTTTAAAATATCCCTTAATTTTTGTGAGCAATATATATAGCCATTTCATTTTGAGAGCGAGTACAGGTGTCAGTAAAATATACAAGGACTTATAAATTTGTATGGATTAGGATTCGTATAGCATAACTCCTCTAGGTAGGTTTAAGACACAAGGACTGAATAATATTTAAAAAATACATTTTTATTTCAAAATAAAATTAATTTAACCTACAATTAAATTAAAGTGAATCTGGGAAAAAAAATACATGAACAGAAGAAAACCGTTGGCTCTTCATAAAAAAAAAAAGCTAAAAAAATGTTTTACATTTTTTAAATTTCAACCATTGGTGCTGCGGCAGATCCGAGAAAAAAAAAAGTTTGGATTCTTCAAATATGATCATCCGCTAAACAAGGAGCAGGCATAAGCATCCCCTGGATGGGCACATGAGACCATGGACAGTATGACAGGGGTCACTGTTTTAACGTTTGGGATTGAGCCTCCAGCTGGTCATCCCTCTCACAAATCATGATTGCTTCCCAACCCAGCTTGAGGTCACTGTGGTGTGGGCTAGCCTATTGGGCGGTAATACCATATCACCATCAGTACAGTATGTAGCCACTAAACCATGTGTGGTGTCCAAAATGTAAGTAGCAGATCCGTTAAGTCTTGTAAGTTGCAAGGTGGGGCCTAAATACTTCAGACTACAAACTTTTTGTTAGATTTCTCAAACCATTCCTGAGCAATTTCTGCAGTATAGCAGAGTGCATTATACTGCTGAAAAAGGCCACTGCCATTTGTCAATACCAATGCTATGATGGGACATACTTGGTCTGCAACAATGTTTTGGTAGGTGGTACTGGTTAAGATAAATCCACATGAACGGAAACAAAACACTGTCAGTGTTATTTATATGATCTGTGTGTGGTTGTAATATTAAGGCAGATTTGCGCTTAAGACTATGAAGCTAGGAAATAATGTCGTGTATGGAGACGTCATATGACGTACTGACCACGTGTTCTGGTTGCCAGATTGACTTTGTTGCGTCCTGCAGATCCATGTATGGTTTAAACCGCATCAGTTTACAACAAACCAAACTATAGCTCAGGGAGGGTTCAAATCCCACCACTGCTACACAGACACTGTTGGGTCCTTTAGGCCACCATGATTTGAATTTTATCGTGTAAGATTGTGTTAGTTAAAGTTGTTCTGGACAATGGAATCTGCTAAAAGCTGTAAACAAACCCTTATGAGGGATTGGACATAAATTTGGCAACACGTAAGAGGGCGGCAAATCCTAAATGTTTGAAATGGTGGCGTGTGTGGTCGGTCAAAGCAGGCGGTCAAAATGCCGTCTCCGATTCCCGTAACTCGCCTCCTCCCGAAAGATTTCGGCCTCAGACTAGGTGCATGCAGCAGCCCTCTGACCAGACACGTCGGAGATTTGACTTTGCGAATCCCGACTCCCAGCTTTCACGGGAAACTTGCGGACAGACTCTGGTCGTCTGTGATCCACTGGCGCGAGCTGCGCGAGCTGGAGCCCATAGGCTCCGGTGGATTCGGGATAGTGTTCAAAGGCACTTATTTCGGTGAGACGGTGGCGGTAAAGCGCGTGAAATGCGCCAAGAACAAGCTGGCGTCTCGTCAGAGTTTCTGGGCCGAGCTCAACGCCGCGCACCTGCGCCACCAGAACCTGGTGCGTGTCATCGCAGCAAGCACACAGGCCAACGGCGACGACGTGACAGGGGAGAGCGGAGACAGCGTGATCGGGACCATTGTGATGGAGTTTGCAGGAGAAGTGAACCTGCAGCAGCGGATCTACAGCGCAACCGAACCGCTGCGCCATGACACTTGTGTGCGATACGCAACCGACATAGCACGCGCACTCCGCCACTTGCATTCACACGGCGTCATGCACTTGGACCTCAAACCTGCCAACGTGATCCTCTCCGGGACCGGGGTGTGCAAGCTGGCGGATTTCGGCTGCTCGTTGAAAGTGGAAATTCAGCACGCAGCGGGCCGCAAAAGTGAGATCGGAGGTACGTATACGCACCGCGCACCCGAGCTCCTCAGAGGCGAGGTGGCGACACCCAGCGCTGATGTTTATTCGTTCGGTGTCACGCTTTGGCAAATGCTCACGCGCGAGTCTCCCTACATGGGAGACCGACAGCACGTCATTTACGCAGTGGTGGCTTACAAACTGCGACCAGACCTCAGCAAGGACGTGTTTAATGCACACGCGCCGGGATGCGCCTTTAAGGAACTCCTCAGTATGTGCTGGAACTCGGAAGCGAAGAACCGCCCGAGTGCTGAGGAACTACTTACACAACTTCAACAAATCCAGCTCTGATTTCCCGTGCTGGTTACTGAACAATGCAAAAAAAAAAAAAAAACACTAACTTGCATACTATTTTATTTCTACTCGTACGTTTTTTCTTGCAATTGTATCTTTGTGTAAATAATAGTGATGTCTAAATATGAATTTTATTTGTATCCATTGTTTTACATTTGATTAAAACTTCTTGTCTTGAGATCTTTCTGTGAAATCTAATTTTGCAAAGGCTGCCAGGTTTAAATTAGTTCAGGGTCTCTGTCTTCTGGCACCTGAACAACAGTGAGCACAAAAGTCTTAAATGTGTCTTGGACTGCAGAGCTGTTAAAGAAAAGTGGTCATTATTGTGCACGTGCCGATGTTCCATCACAAATCACTTTATTTTCACCTCCTTTTTTCTGAACTCGCTGTCAGTTTATTCAGTTCCGCTTAGTTCTACAATTACAGACTGTAGATCATCTGTTTCTATCCATTTTAGTACACTTTTCTCTGAGGGCCAGGACCCACACAGGGCAGGTACTAGTCTTTAAGTGGTGGTGTGGTTGAGTCTCTAGACCCACAAGGTCATATCAATATCAGTAATATATAAAGTCGAGGCCAGAAGTTTTGAGAATGGCACAAAGTTTGCCAAATCAGTTTTTATGGTGCCAATTTGTATTAATTCCAGATTGTAAAAAATGATTGCAAAAATTACTGCATTTCAGCCATACAAAATCCCCTGTTTAGATTTTCAGTGATAACCTCAGGAGAAAAGGTTAATGAGGACAAGACCGCTGATATCACTCTTTCTTGCTGATTAGAAGAGCAGACTGGTTGCTGTAAAAGGGTAGCAGTGCTTTTAATTGTCTTCTGTTAACCATAGTTACCTCCAAGGAATCACATGCAATCATCACTGCATTTAATCAAAAGGATTTTACAAGTAAGGACATTGTTGCTTATAAGATAGCACCCCAATCAATTATTTATCGAATTATCAAAAACTTCAAGAAGAGTGGATCAAGTGCATGGAAGAAGGCTTCAGGGCTCCCAAGAAAGTATCAGGACCATCTCCTAAAGAGGATGCAGCTACCAGATCAGGTCACCACCAGTAAAGAGCTTTCTCAGGAATGGTTCTGAACTGAACATACAATGAGACAAAAGCTTTTGGAGGATGGTGTGTCAATAATGGCAGCAAGGAAACCTCTTCTCTCCACAAAAAATCAGACAGACTGACAGTTGGAAAAACGATTGTCCAAATAAAAAGTGAGCACTGCCATGAGCCCTGTGTCATGCCAACAACAATGCATCCTGAGACCATGTCTGTGCCATGAATAAGGAATGGTATAATTCTGACTGATCAAGAACAAAGAGGACAGAGTATAATAAAGAAAAGGATCTGTAACTACAGAACAAATTCTACAATAAAGAGCTTCTGTATGGAATTGATAAGATAAACATGTATACACACAGGTGCTCTCAATCAGCATGTGAATACACAAATGTGTTTTGGATAAAACTAAACAGTATTTATAAAGATGTTTTGATAAATGAAGGTGGTAGATTCAGGTAAACAATCATTAAAGATGGTGGATCAAGGTTGCATTGGAACAAACTCCCAAAATACTCTAAACTATTGTAGTACTGTCTCAGGATGTCCATCCTCTAGTGATATAAGCCTTATGGAAAATATTCCACTTCCATTTTTCTAGCATATGAAGCCTAAGAACAACAAGACGTATTAAACCTTTCCTGTACATCTACAGTACATTTGCAGTGACGTTAATAATAAATACACTTACCTGTACTGAGAACAGAAAAGTCCAGCTCACAGATATTTCAGATATGTACTTTTAGTCATATTTATTTATTAATCTGTATAAGTTTCGTGAGGAAATAATCTGATTGAAAGATACCAATATAGATATGTGACTAACTGTCCTATTACCTATTAGGTAAGTGAAGTTTGAGGTGCATTTTAGTGTTAAAGTTGAAGGAAGCCAAATATGATGTAATCAGATATATCTGGAATTTGTGCCCTTAGTCTCATCACAAGGAAGCTTAGGATTCTCTTTTTCCTCTCAGCAAGAAAAGTCCTACGCTCTAATACGTAGAAGTGTAAAAGCACCCTACCATATTACTAGACCTTAAATCAATGTGTTTATGTGATGGATTAGTTTTAACACTGTAATTGATTGCAGGTTAAATTGCAGTCAGGTCATTTAAGGACTAAAACATGATTCCATAGCCAAAGAAATGATAGTTAAAAGCCCTGCATCAGATCCTTATCCTACACTCGAGTGATCAGTATGGACCCAAGGATACTGCTCAACAAAAATAGGAAACTTTCAAATTAAATATCCCCTAATTTTGTGAGTAATGTAAAAGGGCAACAATCATTAGATTACTGTAGTCAAATCTCGCTTTCGCGCGCGCACGCACGCACGATTTGGAGTGAAGTGGGAAGAATTGGGATTAGACTGATTCTCAGAAAAAAAGACCAAAGTTTCTGCTATTGTTAGACAATTTGACATCAGCACAATTCGATTTCACAAGCTCAGACTTTACAGTTTTATGACATACAAAACATCTGAAGCTGAAAAAAATATGATCACCATTATTAATAATATTAATATGTCATTAGATTAATACCTAAAAGGCTGCAGTTTTGTTGTTTAAGCTTGGAACACCAACCATTAAAAAAAGAATGTCACAGTCTTTTTCCTGAACATACATAGCTTCCTGTTACACTACTTACCTTCCTTCTTACACATTTCTGCCTTTATTTAGCATGGAATGAGGAAAGAAAAGTATGCGAATTCCACAAAGGAGGAGAAAAAAAAAATCAAATCAGGCTTTCTTTTAGCTTCTCTTGTTAAAATCTGTACTGTAATAGTCCAGAGTCGCTAATGGTCCTTATTTATTACCTACACCTTCAAAATGGTAGCATTAACCAACCCAAAATATACAATACAGTACATCACCTTTTTTTTTTTTACTTCACTGTGACTGCAAAATGTTGAACTTTGGGAGAAAAACAATATTAGGAGGTCTACAATAAATGACTTGGCTTCCATACAAAAAAGAAGAAAGCTGAACTGAATTTTCCCAGTGTCCTTTACAGAATATCATTCTTCCAGTTCCTTTCCATTATGATTAGACATAAACTCAGGCATGAAGATGTTTAGTAAACCTTCAGTAGACAGCTGACCAAGTGCATTAATCATTTTTTTTCTCCTCCTCTGCTTTATCTGTGATGGCGGCAGTAGCCGTTTCCTCCACCTGTGTCTGAGCAGAGTTCTCTTTGCTGATGTCCAGTCCACTCGTGCCAAACTCGTTGACGCGGTTAGGATCCACTCTGTAGATCCATCTCTGGTACAGGTAGATAAAGAAAACTACATCTGTTGAACAGTAAATGAACAGGGGTTAATTCAACACTGATACGGGACAGAAGCAGATCTAAATCGGTAAAGGTATTTACAGTTGACTTAGGATGCTCATCCACCAGAGCAAAGAATGAAGTCCCTCAGCACAGACTATAATACTACAGAACATACATTCAGCCACTTATCAGACTCTTGATAAGAGTGACTTACATATGATACATACGAGAAGGTACTATACGAGCAGATTATAGTTATTGCCCTTGCTTAAGCGACTGACAGTGGCAGATCTTATACTTAGCAGTCCAGCAAATTAACCACTACTTCACTACAGTCCGTGGATGCCATGAAATATACTACTAACAAAAATTAGGGGATACTGGGACGTATCCCCTAATTTTTGTTAGCAGTATATTTGAGTACCGTAGTTTATCTAATGTTTCTCCATGGCCGTTTGGTTGAAGCCAATATATTGCCACACTGGGTGTTTGCAAGCAGCTTTTAAACAAGCTCGTACATTTTGCTTTTTACAGGACATTTCTCTATATTCCTTGCCAGACAGAATAAACACGTTATACAGTTGTGTTCAAAATAATAGCAGTGTGTTTAAAAACATTAGTTAAGCACAAAATCTTAACAGTAGGTTTTATTTCCATGCATTGGGAACATTGCATACTGTTTTCAAAATCAAAACATGAAGAGAAATGTATATAATTTTTAACTACTTTACAGAAAATACCAAAAAAATGAACATTGGGCTGTTTCTTGACTAACTGAAAATATGTACTCTTTTTTTTTAGTATTTAGCATTCCTGTGAATCACTAACATAATATTTAGTTGAATAACCACAGTTTTTTAGAACTGCTTCACATCGGTGTTGCATAGACAACCAACTTCTGGCACCTGTCAACTGATATTCCAGCCCAGGATGCTTTGACTACTTTCAACATTTCTTTTGCATTTCTTGGTTTTGCCTCAGAAACTGCGTCTTTGATGTCACCCCACAAGTTTTCCATCAGATTAAGATCCAGGGATTGGGCTGGCCACTCCATAACCTCAATTTTGTTGGACTGAAACCAAGATTTTGCTCGATTACTAGTGTGTTTAGGGTCGTTGTCTTGTTGAAACACCCATTTGAAGGGCATTTCCTCTTCAGCGTAAGGCAACATGACCTGTTTAAGCATTCTAATATATGCAAACTGGTCCCTGATCCCTGGTATGCAGTAAATAGGCCCAGCATCATAGTAAGAGAAACATGCCCATATCATGATGTTCGGACCACCATGCTTCACTGTCTTCAGAGTGTACTGTGGCTTGAATTCAGAGTTTGGGGGTCTTCTGACAAACTGTATGCGGCCCTTGGACCCAAAAAGAACAATTTTACTTTCATCAGTCCACAATATGTTTCTCCATTTCTCTTTAGGCCAGTTGATGTGTTCTTTGGCAAATTGTATCCGCTTCAGTACATGTCTTTATTTTAACAGTGGAACTTTGTGGGGACTTCTTGCTAATAGATTAGCTTCAAACATGCGTCTTCTAACTGTCACAGTACTCACAGGTAACTTGAGACCCTGGAGCTGATCATTGGCTGAGCCTTTGCCATTCTGGCTATTCTTCGATCCATTCAAAGGGTAGTCTTCCCGTTTTCTTTCACGTCTCTCTGGTTTTCCTCTCCATTTTAAAGCATTGAAGATCATTTTGGCTGCACTTCTTTATTAGTTTTACCCTATCCAATCAACTTTTTAATCTAAGCTCTCTGTTCTTCTGAACAATGTCTCGATCGACCCATTTTTCCCAGGCTTTCAAGGAGAAATGCATGTAGAGCATGTGCTGGCTTCACCCTTAATTAAGGGACACCTGATTCACACCTGTTTCCTCACACAATGATTGACCTCACTAATTACACTGCTATTACTCCACACTGCTATTATTTTGAACACACCCCTTTTAATTCATTATACAAATACACAGACTCAGAGCATGTACATCATGAATACTGAGTCTGTTGGTTTTGTAAGAATCTACTGCACCAACTGTTGAATTGTTTGTCGTGTGGTAATAGAATTTATACCAAAAAGAGTGTTTATCTGGTTAGTCATATTGGACTGCTATTATTTTGAACACAACTGTACTTGTGAAATTGATGATCATTAGCACCTGCTTGGTATAATTGGTTGATCATACACCTCACTATACTCCTACAAAATCCCTGACTTTGTGCAAAAGTACCTATAAGAACTGATGCTGGTTTGAAGGCAAAGGGTAGTAACAACCAATATTGATTTGATTTAGATTTTTCTTTTGTTCCCTCACTTTGCATTTTTTTTTCAAATTAATACAAATGATCAATTATTATTGATATTTTTGAAAGCATTCTTAGTTTACAGCATTTTTTCACACCTGTCTAAAACTTTTGCACAGTACTGGTATATTTATTATATAAATCGTGTGTGTGTGTATTTATATATGTATGTATATATATGTGTATATACACATTAGAGGTATAAAAAAATGTATTTTTGTTTAAATAATTATGTTTTTAATTTAAATGAGCCGTATATTTAGAGTACTGTGACACTACAATTCTCCTCAGGATCAAAAAAGTTCTATCTAATATTATCGATACAGCACAGTTACAGACTCGCTGAGTGACACAAGTCAGGTCACCTCATAAAATCAGGTCACTACTGATTCTTTTTTTGGCAGGTCGGGGCTTTGATTATCACACCAACACGAGAGCTAGGTGTCCAGATCAGTGAAGTTATGGGCCAATTCCTTGAACCGTTTCCTCAGTTCAGGTATGATGCTGCTGTAGAGAATTCCATGAACACACATGTGATGTAAAGCCATGAGGATTAAAACAAGTTTGTTTTTTAATCTTTCAGGCAGATTCTGTTAATTGGTGGAAGTAACCCCATTGATGATGTTGAGAAGCTGAAGACTCATGGGTGGGTGATGTGTAGGTGACCTCTTTCCAACATTTAGTCATTTGGTGTTTGGGAATTTCTCACAATCATTTCTTACAATCCATTCTATTTCCTTTGTCTTTCCAGTATTCCAATAGGAGTGTTGCAAATAAACTCGTTAACCCATTGTAAACTAATGGACATATTGGTCCCATACTTTCAAAAGCAATGGAAATTATATTTACATTTACGGAATTTAGCAGACGCCCTTATCCAGTGTGACTTACAACTGATACAGTCTTACAATTCAAGCAATTGTGGGTTAAGGGCCTTTCTCAAGGGCCCAACTGTGGCAGCTTGGCAGAGGTGAGATTTGAACCCTGGACCTTCTGGTCCAGAGGCCAGTACCTTAACCGCTAGGCTACCACAGTCAAATTAATATAAATCTAAATATAATCTAATCTAACCTTGAGACCTTTAACCCTAGGTTATTTCGATTGCGTTTGGTGTCCAAAAAAGGGACATTTTTGTCCCATACTCTTTTGGACGGCAAATGCGATCGGAACAACCTGCAGTCATGAAAGGTTTAAGAATGAAACACAAGGCATTTTTTTCCCCTGCAACCCTTTCAGGACTGTAGGTTGTTTCAGTTGCATTTGGTGTCCATTTAAAACAATGGGACAAAAATGTCCCATGGTCCTGAAAAGGTTAAAGGTTTGAAGTGTTTAAAAGGTTATATTACATTGATTCATTCCCTCTGGTTTGTGTGCAGCCAGCAAACTGTATTAATTTATGTTTCTATTCCATCATGCTTGTTCTACAGCTAAACAGGACAAGAACAACCTTAGACGGGACTCCAGTCCATCGGGGGGCACGCACACATACAGCCATGCACACATTCACACACTAAGGGCCACTTTAGAGACACCAATTGACCTAACACTCATGTCTTTGCTGTGGGACTGTGGAATTAAACTGGAGTACCCAGAGTAAACCCACGGAGGACCCCGACCGATCCACTCTGGGATTGAACCCAGGACCTTCTTGTTGTGAGGCAGCGGTGCTACCCCTCTGTTTTAAATACAGTCGAATTTGGTTAATGGGACCACAAGTCGCTTATTCAGACCAAATCCTAAAGTACCGAAAAAAATCCTGTTATATACGTGTAATGTTATTCGCTTATTTGGACCAAAATTCTGCTTAATCGGACCAAAGAACACGAGAGCAAATAAGAAAAAGAAGCCACAAGTCGCCACCTAGCGGATGCAAAATGGATCAGCGATTTTTG
>JAUZSV010253536.1:0-12235 GCA_034780495.1 Parotocinclus cesarpintoi
ATATATATATAGATATATATATATATATATATATATATATATATATATATTGATAGTGAGGTTAGATAATAAAATTAAGACAACAAACAAGCAACCTTGCAATTTTGTCCAGCTTACATAATGGCCTGTGTCCTGTGACTCTGGCACTACCACAACACAGAATTTAAGTATTAAAAATGAGCTTGGATTTTTAATCCATATCTTTAATTACATACTTATATCTAATAAACTGACAGATTGTACCTAAAGTATAAAAGCTTTAGATTGAAAAAAATACTATGAAATTGATGTATGGCCTGTTCAATCTCATCTGACACTGTAAAGGATCTGGAATGTCCAGTATTAGGTTAATCACATCATTAGCAAGCTTAACGTTTATGGGGTCTTTTCCCACAGTTAAATCATGTATTAACCTTCCTCTGAGCCAGGGGAGAAAGAGTTTCTATGTCAGTGGTGTAGTCTTGTCCTAAGTTGTGGGCATTTTACTCTTTCCAAAGCACTTATAACATTTAAACATTTAAATATTGAAGGGAAATTTTGTATTTGTGTATGTTTTTATGTTTTTTCCAAATCATTCTACTTGAATGCCACTTAGAACATTCTACTTTGTTTACAATTTTAGTATTTACATGCGGTTTATTTAGGATTATTGGAAGTTGTTTCTAAGATTATGGTATCTGACAGTGACATGGAAGTCATGAGGAAGGCCCAAATGTGCAACTGTACAAGAGCAGAAGTAAACCAGAAAATATATGAAAAAAACCCACACCTTACATATCCAAAGTTGCTGCTTCCATAAACAGTACACAGCAAATGGCAACAAAAAACAAATACCAATTCAGGGATATTGCATACTTTCAAAGAGATAGTTTCAAATGTAAGTGATATTTACAACTGGCAAATAAAAAGCACAAATTAAGATAGGCAACAGAACACAGACTGACCTGCAGATATCTAAAACAGTTGAACACTGATGAGCTGGTTTTGGCATATTTCAAACATGTTACTGACCCAGCCACAATGGCTCAAAGGACTCCAGACACTCAAACATAGGGGAGAGCAATGTTGAACACAAACAAACAACAAAGTCCAGGGATGGAACCCTGTCAAATGGGACGAGGTCCACAAGAAATGAAACTGCAAAACTTGTTGGCAACAAAATGAGCACTTTCCTTCTAGCCCATGTTATTCATCTATGAACAGACATCTTGTCCTTAAGGCATTATGAAGGGGACTCTCAAAATTAGTAGAGAAATCTCATCTCACCAAAGGCACAAAATGAACCATGGTGGTTCAGCTTTCGTAACCAGCACTCTACCAGTTGAGACACACTTAGGTTCATGTCCTAATTCTGTCTAAGTGAGTTTTTCCTGTCAGTTCTAATGCTTAAGGGCAAAGTTTGCAGATACTTTTTTCTATCTCAGTTCACCAGACAGTAGTTTTTGTTATGGCTGGGTTTGGTTGCCCACTTTCCATTCGTCTTCCATTTCACCAGGTGATGGTTCCAGGAATACAGACCATTACTTTTCCCGCAATTATGTAATGTCACATTTGTTCACTAATAAACCTGGTCTGAACATCTGCAACAGGCAGCTCAACGGTCTGTGCAATATGTGACCTAATTCCATTCATATGAGACCTTACAAAATATAATAAATGGCCTGGCTAGAAGGCAGCAAAGACAAACAGATGTTGTGCTTGACCACTGCTATCTTAGTCAACCAATACACAGAAGTTTAATTAGAGTGATGCATAATCAAAATTGTGCCCTGGTTGTAATGCCAGTCCATGGTAGGCAGACTTAAAGGAGCAAACATGAAAAAGGCATGAAAAAGTGACAGGACGCATCAACAAATAGAAGATGTCACCAAAGCTGCCCTGAAAACAATGTAAAACAAAGTGCACAACCAACAAGCAGTGAAAATGAGGTCTGAGAGAACCGACCCCCAACAATGGGCACACTAAATAAAACACTCAGTGGTACGATCTTCCAAAGATTATGCAGGTAATCTAGTCTAGTTAGTTTAAGTTGTTAATGTCAGTTAAGACTAATTCCCAAACTGCATACTTCAGAGTCCATTGTGCATTAAAATGCTGATAATACAATTAGTGGTGTACTTTTTTAAAAGTTTAATGTATTGAATTTACCCTGTTTTAATGTCTATTTTTCGAACTGTCTAGATTGATTAAAATTGATTGCTACTAACAGTTTTCATATCATGTTAAACTCTATCTAACATATCATATCATTATTTCTGCTACTTTTTAAATTGTTCCTATTGTTGTACATGAATTAGTCTACAACAATAGGAACAGTTTGTAGTGTAATAAGTGTTAATCAAAACTTTACTGCTTCTCTCAGCTGGAGTCCTTATTATCAAAGATGTCCTTTGGGGTTTTGGATCTATCCTGCACCTTTTATATTTTATATGGTTGTATATCCATCTCTTTTAGTGGCTCAAAATGGTAAGCTGCATAAACTGTTTAGCATCAATTACAGGTCCATTATCTGGAGTACTGCCTTCAAAATCTCGTGCAAATTGAACTGGAATAGTATTAACAATGTCACCCATATTCTCCATGATATTCTCCTGCATATCAGTAAATCGAATTTCTCATTCACTGTTTGTGGGAATTCATACATTGCCTATCTCATTTGTTTGTCTCAACAGTGCTGCTTCTGAATGCTTCGGAATCTTCACTTGCTTGCATTTCGTGTTAAGCTGATCACTTTGGCCTTGATCTGAATGGTCTGGCAGTGACCCCTTATTCACAGGAGATCTACCATGCCTACATCTACCATGAATCTGATTATAAATATTTTTATATCAGTATATATATTTATATAAATATGTTTTTTAAGCAGATAAGACAAACAAAATGTTGGATCATATTTTGCATATTGATCATTCATGTTTAAATGAATGATCAATATGTAAAATATGATCAAAATAATTTTGTCTCATCTGCTTAACCTATTCAAGGTAGTGGTAGAGTCGGTGCCTAACCATCAACACAGGTTGCAAGGCAGAAACATCATAGGGCAGACACTCAAATGCACACACTATTGGAGACTTTGAAAAGACCAAATAACCTAACACAAATCTTTAGTGTGGGAGGAAGCCAGAGTACCCAAAGAAAACCAATGCAGACACAGGAAGACCATGCAAACTTTACACAGGCAAAGTCATTGGTCTGAGATCTCAGAGCTGTGAGGCAGCAGTGCTGACCTCTTCACCACCATGCTGCATACTTAGTTATGAATAATAATCCTAGAGTAGTAATGGTACTACAGCAGATGTGCACCTGTTTTTTATGGATAACAATTATCCCTATGATAAGTGTGTTCATGTTCATTATTTGAAGGCATTTGGTTATGTGTGAGTGAGTGAGTTTGTGAGTGAGAGAGAGGAAGAGCAAGAGAGAAAGGCTGACAATGAGAACGTAGTATCATGTGAGTAACCCTGAGGTCTCACTACGTCAAATCCTGAGGTTACCATCATGATTGGCAGCTTGTAAAATGCCCAGCATGCAGATGTCTCATACACAGAGGTAAGATTTCAGTCTCCAGTAAAGATTTTCCATTAGCCACACATGGGATGTCTTAAGCATGCCATTTTATTTTTCTTATAGTATTTGTTCTAATAAAAAATTTTAATTTATCTTTTTTTTTCTCTGCAGGAATCTTTTCCTGTCTTGTGTTTCTTGGCCTGCTCTGGGTGAGTACACTTCACTGAGATGAATCTTATTATTTTGGATACATATTTGAGGATCAGTTTCATAAGGCTAGGTCAAAGTCCATCTGGTGTCTTTCTTGGTACTAATTTTATAGACAGCATGCCACTTGGGCTGGATTACATGTGACTATCAGTACAAGCATGTCATTCACTGCTATAAGTGGCTACAGATTGGACCTTCGTCCAGGATCTGGGAAGAGTGTTTTATAACAACTTATACCTGTGAATGTAATTTGAATTAAGTAAGAGTAATGAATAATAAATTCATTAATGTCAGTGTAAATATTCAAGTTTTAAAGTTTGAAACCACCATAAGGCTTCTGTGTTCTGATACATTTTTACATCATTCTTATTCATTTCTCAGCTACTTTATGTACTTTCTATTTTTTGTATGTTAAACCGAAGTATCGGTAAGCTTAAGTATCTTTTTCAATGAGTTACACAGTCATTACAGAAAAGAGGTGTGCATTCCAATTATTAGTAGTTGCAAAGCTTTGATGTGTGCTTTGGGTCATTATTCTGCTTTAGTTTATGTCATTCTCCACAAAGATCCAACCAGGTGGAATAGCATGTCACTGAATAATGGACTGGTATTTCTTGGATTTTCCAGGATTTTATGTTCTCAACAATGCTGACAAGTAAGCTCTCTTTGCTTATAACAGTTATTTGACTTTGCACCTCACATGATTCTGATGCTCTTAAAACATTAAAACTTGCACTGTCCCAATGTCCCAAAAAGTATGAAACCTGCAACACTTCCATATGTAATACACTGCTCACAGAATTACAGTGTGATAATATTGGTTGAGATTGTGCTTAAATGAAAATCTGACCTTTTGAATAAATAAAATATAATAAGTAAAAAATAATAAATCCTGGCATTTTTGAAAGATTTAATATATCGCATACAAAGTAAATTGTTATGCTGATTACATGATTTTTATTGGGAAACATTAAAGTTATGTTCTAACATTTACTTTGACTTTTATTTCATTGCAGACAGTATGAACCCAAACTATTTCATATTTTGCCTGGTCAACTTAATTTATTTTATGAGTAAGCATCTGTTTTTGCCTGTCACACCTGTAATACATTTAGAAAAAAGTCGAAAAAACATTTGTAATGTTGCCACTCCTTGTCTAAACACTTTTTGGCAAATTTTGGCACAGAGGATACCAAGTGATTTGGTGTTTCAGGTGTTATTTTTCCCCATTCTTCCTGCAAACACAACACTGGAGACAGGTCAGGACTGGAGGCAGGTCAGTCAATTAACCAAACCCTCTTTTTCTGCAACCATGACTTTGTAATGTGTTCAGCACGTAGTTTGGCATTGACATGCTGAAAAATGCAAGGATGTTTCTGGAAAACAAATGTCAGCTTTATGTTCATCTTAAATATCATTGTACTTTTCTGCATAAATGCTGCCATCACAGAAGTGTAAACTACCTTTGCCAAGGACACTGGCATAGCCCCATACTATTACAGATCAATTGCCTCAAACTGGATATTCTCTGCCCATCTTTGTTCCTCAAAGCCTTTCTTTGATACTTCTTTAGACTCAAATCATAATTACAATCACTTGTTCATATTAGCTATTTAGTTATTGCTTTTACCTTCTTACTAACCCTAAATGAACCCTATACCCACTTTCTTTGGAATATGAATTGCACGAATCTGCAGCAACTGTGTAATTATATCATGTCAATACGAACAAAAATCTCTGATGAATGTTTTTAGCACCTTGTTGAATCAATGTCATGTGGTAACCTAGTGTGATTCCAACCACTTAAAGCTTAACCTTCACTCTGTCAGTGTACAGAACCACAGCATTTCATTGTGGAACTAGTTGTTTAAATCATTCTGCATGAATATTGACCCATGCAGACAGGATGGCTTCTTACAGTTGTCACAAATTAGAGAAAGGTACTGAAATTCTCTGAACACCTGACTGGAAGGAGTAGTAGATTTGTGCTGCTTACACCACATACTGACCTTCTCATCTGCTTGATTCGAAATAATTCTGGATTCAGTTGACAAGACAGCTCGTTTTTTGCTTGGTGATTAACTTTTTGTGCTCATTTGCCCACTGGTGTTTTACCTTTTTGTTTCCCTAAGACATTGGCACTCAGACTGGTTGTCTGCATCCGTGCAGGAAAGGCAAGTTGGGCTTTCAGACACGTTAGTTGGAGCACCAGTGATGTATTTGACTGTTATTTACTTGAATGTGCAACATCTGTTTGTCAGAACAATTCTTGACATGCTACTCTGACCCCTTTCATCGACGAGTTATTTACATCCACTGGATCCACTTTCACTGCATGTTTTTCCTCAATCACATTATTCTTGGCACTACGAATAACTGGCGCCCTGTCTAGAGTTGTTTCTGCCTTGCATTCTGTGCCACCGGCTAGGAAACGGCTATCCCACGACTGATTAAGAAAATGAATGGTTATTTATGAATTTGCCTGCGTGTTCATTGACATGCTGAGAATAGTCATCTTCCAATTTCTAAGAGAAGTAAATACAGTACTGTTTTACATTTTGCAAAGATTTCTGACCTTATTGCCATGGTCCACTGTGGTTCTCATCCTTAGTTTAGCCTTTGTTTGTGTTTGTTTGGGTTTGTGTGCAAGTGCTTGAAACACCTGTCTGCTACAAAATTTGCTTCGGGTGAATTTTGTTATGAGGCATAATCATCTTGTTGTTGAAGTCCCTTTTAACATTTTAGGATAAATGTCCATCAACCGGTTTGTTACCTCTTTCTGTTTAACTTATCCTGTTTAGGTCGATCTGCACATAATGTCATTAATATATTATTTACTTTAACAACCATAAACTTATATGCACATGTTTTCATGGAAAATGACTACTCAGAATTCACTGTAGTACTCTTATTGGAGTAAGTAAAAATATATGATAACATAAATGTGAACAAATGTAAAGTTGTGGAAGTGTGAGTTTTATTGTCTAAAACCTGGTGAATGAACTCTCAAATACTGATTTAATTGAATTAATCTGGCACTGTAAGTCACTGACTGTATCTCCTGTGACCTGTACATATTCTTATGATTTGGAATGAGAGGTAACAATTACAGAACACTGTTCTTTTAATGCAAAAACAGCATTATTAATTATCAAGCCCTTCAATCACTGAGTGTCTGACCAAAGAGAAAAAGGTTTTACCTAGTATGGTAAAATATATAAATAAATATTATACAGTCATGGAAGTTGAGAATGACTGTAAATTCTATTCATAGTCTAAATTGATGCACTGCATTAGAGTCTGAGTGATACTGCCTGAGTTGAATGAATGTCTATGGAATGCGCATGTGTTGCATATGACCTGTGAGTCAACAGCACATTTAAATGAATGATTTATGGCCGACTTTAGTTCACTGTGTCCTGTGCGTTAAACATTTTTGTGATTTACAAAAAGTGCCTAAATGCATGACATGCTTGTAATAATAGTCTTAGCACCTGAATTGATTGAATTAATTTATGTCTTACTTAATACCAATCAGCACTGTTCAGTAGATAAGCCTGCTGACACATTGTTTTCATGTGTAAGTGAAAACGCAATCACCCATATCCTGTAGTTAGGAACAGTCTATTACAAATGAATAAGTTAATTTTAAAATAAACTCACTGGGCAGCCTAGGTTTTATCCACATTAAATCGAATCAATATTAGCTCAGTGGGTGACAATGTAGAACTTTATAGATAACCTAATGGTATTGGTAAATTATAGGATGGGTAACCTAATGTTTTCAGAACTGCTTTAATTCTTCCTATTAATGATTTGAAAAGGTGCTGAAAACATTTTGTAAAGATTTTGGTCCTTTTGACATAGCATCACAAGTTTCTGCAGATGCAGTATGTCAGCTTCACATTCATCATGCAAATCCCTTCTAAACGGTACTCTATTTAATTG
This sequence comes from Parotocinclus cesarpintoi, assembly GCA_034780495.1. Taxonomy (NCBI): domain Eukaryota; kingdom Metazoa; phylum Chordata; class Actinopteri; order Siluriformes; family Loricariidae; genus Parotocinclus; species Parotocinclus cesarpintoi. The sequence goes on from JAUZSV010253536.1 coordinate 7,669, forward strand.
ATATCTAATGACTGTGGTAGCCATTTGAGTACAGTGAATTCATTGTCATGTTTAAGAAACCAATTTGAGATTATTTGAGTTTTTAAATAAGGCTTGTTATTTCACTTAATTAAGCCATCTGAAAATAGTACACAGGGGGCATAAAGGAATGGACATTAAACAGGCACACACATGTAGGTTGTGGTGTTTAAACAATGCTCATTTGGTATTAAGGGCCGTACAAGGGCCTAGAAAAACCCCTCTCACTATCACACCACCACATGCGTGTTGGTTACACCAAATTGGAGAAGAGATTTTGACCAATTTTGGTGAGCTAATGTGAATTATAGACTTGGTTGCCTGTGCTTAGCTGACAGGAGTGGCACTCAGTGTGGTCTTTTACTGATGTAGCTCATCTGCTTTAAGATTCAATAAGGTGTACATTCAGAGATGCTCTTCTGTATACCTTGGCTGTAAAAAGTTATCTAAGTTACATTCTATTAGTTTCAACCAGTCTGAGATCGTCCACTCACTGGATACTCTCTGTTTTTCAGATAATTCACCGATCAGCAATTTCTGAAATACTCCATCCTTTCCATCTAGCACCGACAACTATGCTATGTTCCTATGTTTCACTTACATGACTGTAAAAAAAAAATTGTCACCCTGTTTTAAGGCATGGATTAGAGTGTTTTAAGCAACATTTTAATAAAAAGTTAAAGAATATGTGTATGTGAAAATCCTGAAGATTATATAATATGATTATTGAAAAATACTACAATGATGCACTCAAATTGCATTTCAAGGTATGTAAAAATATACACACCATAGGCCTATGTTATTATATATCAACTCGATTTCCATCACCTTTTTATTATTATCTTCAGACCCTTTTACATTCCAGTGAAGAATCCAAACTCACACTATTATAAACATAAACAGAGAGATGGAAAACCCATAATTGTGTTAATATCAGTGAAATTGGGTTCAGGATGTTAATGCTTCCAGAAGAAATAATGAATGCTCTTTAGAAATAATGACTGCTTATAATTGCAGTGAGTTTCATTTTTTTTTTTTTTTTATTATACTAACAATAGTTGGCTTTGTGTGTGGTAAATTATATCTGGACATACTGTAACTATGTGTGTTGTAATGAACAAAGTTTAGTGTAAACTAAAAAGACAATGAGCATTCATATTTTAGGCTCCTTAATAGGTTTACTTCTCATCATTGTAAAACTGTCATAGGAATAAAAGATCACCTGTCATAAAGTCATGTCATTTATTTTCTAATGATTACTTTGCCTGGATTCCAGCAGTGATTAAGTTCATTTTGCCATATAAATTTGTGACATATAAATGTATTTCTTCTAAAGCATTTTTACAAAAGTATCTCTGTCCATAAGTAAACATATTCTAAGATGTTGTTATTGAAATAACATTTTTTGATTAATATGATTACTATATTACACATATTATTTTTAGACAGTTTATGCTTGTGCTATGAAATGGATTAGCAGCTTGTGTAGGGTCAGGACAAGTTTATATATCATTGTGAGAACCAAATGTTCCCAACAAGGTTAGAAATATCTGACATATTTTACCTTGTTGGGAACATTTGATTGGTTCCCACAAAGAAATCTGCTTGTTTTAACCAAAGAGCAAAAATGTATGTTAGAAAGATTATGGTTGGGTGTGTGTAAGAATTAAGAATTAATTATGTGTATAATTAATTAGCTACAGTAATATTATGTCAGTGGAAAGGGCTTGTTTTGTGTGTGTGTGTGTGTGTGTGTGTCTGTAACCCTAAATTTGATATTAAGCAAGTATGGATATTAATTAACTAATTAATTAATCAGTTTTGTTTATTTATGTTGTTCAAAGATTAGGACATTGACTACCCTTACATTTCACTGTTACTGCAACTCCTGTCGATTAAATATTTTACATAAGCATAGTGCATGTGCCAGCTTAGTCTTCTCCTTCAATAGTCACTAGACTAACAACAATTGGTTATGTAATTATTTAAGCAATAATTAAAACAAAACTATTGTTAGGTTTTTTTTCAGGATTTCATCAAAGCCTTTATTACCCATTCTCATCCACTCAAGTTGATTGCTCTCTTTGAGACTCATCATGCATATGAAGAGCAATTAGCACACAAAACTAATTTACATACTGTTTTTCCATGTTCTTTATGAGGGATGTCATTTACGCAATCATTCAAAAATAAGTCACCAACGACCTATTACTGACAGTGTTCACAACCTATTATACTAATTTAGAATGCCTCATTTTTTTTTATTTAAGCAAATCTTCACATCTGTCTACAACATTACATTACATTTACAGCATTTAGCAGACTCCCTTATCCAGAGCGACTTACAATTATAAGTTCAATACAGTACAGTACACTACAGACCTGCAGTGAAATGTAAAAAACAAACCAGAGAAAATAAAACCTAAAAATGCAACACTTTATGTGAAAGAAAATAGTACAGTTGTTTTACTAGTTGATATAGTAACATGGGGCAGCATGGTGTTGCAGTGATTAGTGCTATAGTGCTACAGCATCGAGATCCTCTGTTTCATAATTGGTCCATCAAACCTGGTGTCTGACATGAATATAACAATTTGTGCTAATATTCAATAAAGTAATAAACAAACAAGCAATATTATAGTTAATGATACATTGGTGATCATAAGACCTTGGTAGCTCCAAATATTCCTTGGTGGTACTGGACTTCTAACCAGAAAGTCAGTGCTGAAATCCCACCACCGCTACCAAAGCTTCCAGCAAAGCTGCCAATGTTGGACCCTTGATCATTACTTAAAATAGTTGAATCATATCCTGGAAGACTATCAGTTTAAGTCATTTTCCACGAGGAGGTGTGTGCTAAAGGCCGTAATGGTTTATACAGAACATCTATTTTGTAAATCTTGTCTCCTTTGTCATTTTCAATGCCCCAAAAAATATACTGCTTACAAAAATTAGGGAATACTAAATTAAATCTCACATAATGAAATATCCCCTATTATGTAAGCATTTAATTAGTAGATGTCATTAGAGAGCAAATTATAATTAATAAAGTCTTCAAACGTACTTGAGTAATTGTCTTAAACAATTGCAGGGAACAGATCTTGCACAGGGCCCTACCAGTGGCAATTTGAAAATTCGGTGTTTTTAAGCCTGGACCTTCTAAACGATAGTTCAGTACCTTTCTGGTTGCAACACCACAGCCACAAAATATTTCATATTTGTTAGGGATTATTTTTGATGATTAATTATTTTTGTTTTTCAGCTCTTTATTGACTTAAAATTGTTGTTTATTTGACATGAAAATATATATTTTAACAAATGTTTATAGTCCTTTTCTAAATTCTAGTATTTTTCTGAATTCTTAATTCCACATACTGTAGCGTTCCATCAGGAACTCCCCACTGTTACTGTCCTGGAAAAAGCAGTGCATAACTTGTGAGTAACTGACCTCATGACAACTGAGCACTGGGTATACAGGAAGTTAAAATGTCCCTATGAGTAAACAGAGAACATCATGAGAGCATTAACCAATAAACTACCAGTCTAAAGATCATGATGTTGTTACATCCCAAAATAACTTGTCTAAATAATTCTGAAAGCAAGTGCTGTCAGAGCATTCACTCAGAGTTCCTGTGTGTTCACTCCCATGAATGTGTCACTTACTACTCAATCATGTTCATTGATTTTGCATCTCATTTGCATAATCACACAACCTTATTTGACTTTTCATCTGCTTTTCTCATGATTTTGTTTTGTTTCCGTCAAGCTAGAACTGTTCGGACCTTGACCAAGGTCTTTAACACACAACTGCTTGGACTGTAAGTTTGCATCAGTTCTTAAGTTGCTATGTAAACTATGAGATCAAAGCATAGCTATATATATGTAGATATCATACTCTGTTAGAGTTTTATTGCTGCACAATAGCCCCAGTAACACTACAGAAGTGGTTAAGAGGGTTCTTTTTAATATGTATTTCATTATAGATTACAGAATATTAAATGTAATTGTAACATATTCCATTACATTTCTCAAACAGAGAATAACATATTTTTAATAAGTTGGACTACTTCAAAAAAGAATTGCAGTTTTTGCATCACTATTGCATGTAAAAATGTGAATGGGAATAGCATTTAAATAACACTTATACATAAAGTACACTGAACCGAGGAGTTGCTCTGAAATTATACACTCATTTCCAAAAAATAATGCACTCAGATTAAAAAAAAAGTGATTGCTAAAAACTCAGTATGAAGTTATATCTCACGCAGATATGTAAGTGATTACAGGTGTGGTTAAAGTGCTTTTCCCAATGCCTTATAAAAGGGTTCTCAGAAGTTACTTTTGGGTAGTATACTTCATGGTGAGAGATTGACGGCTGCTAGGCTCACCTCCAAGACACATTAGACAATTAGACAATTTGCTCAGTTGATAGGCTTTGAGAGGGAGCGCAACATTGAACTGAGAAAAGCAGAATAGTTGTTTTGATGAATTGACTGAGTTTGATCATGGTGAGTTTTTCAATCATGCATTTGCTTTGGAGCCACACAAT
>JAUZSV010253646.1:0-12235 GCA_034780495.1 Parotocinclus cesarpintoi
ATATATTTTTTTTTATATAGTTGTAAGATACTGCTATCTTACAACTCATCCTGTCCATACAGCTAGAAAAAACGAATTTAAAGAATTTTAAGAATATAATGAAACATATGTAACAAAATAAAACAAATAAATAACATAATATTACAATAGTAGATATGCCTCTAAAACCATATAACAATAGTGGTTATGCAATACATTTGTTAGAAAGTGTTAGGGAAGCAGTAAAATATACACCCAATGTATGTAGGGTTTAACAGGCATATCTACTATTGTAATATTATGGTATGTTTTGTTTGTTTGGGTTTGTTTTGTTTTTGTTTTTTTATGTAAAAATGTAAACAACAAGAAATGCATTTTTATTACATATCAAGCAATAAAGACAGTTACCACTGGAATGTCTAAACTGGAAAAGTTAGGGCCTGAAAAAACAGCAATGAAATAACCTATATTGCTTTTGTATTTTCTTTTATATACCTTTATCTTTTGAAATGTATTTTTTCGATTTCTTTAGTTCATTAGCTTTGTTCATTAGCTTTAGTTCATTAGCCGTTTCCAGGTGACTGGTCCCGTTACCCCGGCGCACGCATCCAAATCAGTAACTAGTGATAAAAACCGTCTGCATCTGTGGTTTTAAATTAATAAAAGGGATATATACAGTAGATTTCTATATACCGAATAAAACTATTGCAGTTTTCTTTATTTAGGCTACCAAACCTTCAGCAAACATTTAAAAACTTGTTCTGAATCAATTTCGTTAGGTCACATGGTGCGCGTTTTGTTATAGCTTCAGGTTCCAATGAATTGCTTTAGCTTAAACTGAAAATATAATTGAAATAGAAGGAAAGAAAATACTTTGGTACAATAATTAGATTTAAACTGATTAAACGTCCAGATATTTAAGCCACCAATAACGAAAATTGTAGATAGCAAACCATAGCAATAAAATGAAAACAAAATGTCGTTTTATACGGCGTATTGCACATATTTTGAATTTGAGTTCGTAATAATATGACTTAATTAACAGACTTTAATGACTTAATCTATATTGCTAAATATAGGTGTTCTGTCACAAACTCTCATTCGGACGAGGTAAAAAAAATAAATAAATACATAATAATAATAATAATAATAATAATAATAATAATAATAATAATAATAATAAGCTGAAGAAGACAATCATAAATATATATTTTTCAATCTTACCCAGCATTTTGCTGAGCTCGGCATTGTGCAGGTCTGGATTTTGTACAGCCAGTCTCTTGCGCTCATCTTTGGCCAACACCATGAATGCGTTCATGGGTCTGCGGATGCGCGGCTCAGGTGTTTTATCCGCGGCTGCTCTGTGGGACGAGCGGCTGTCTGGAACTTCTGCATCCGTCGATCCGCACTCAAAACTCTCCGGCCACGACGAATAGGTGCTAATGAGGGCAGCCATGTGCGCACCCCGCTCTCTCGTTCTGCGCAATCTCACACTATTCACCTTAATTACTGTCAAACTGTCGCTAAAACTTTCTTCTCTACAACGCCCAAATGCGATCACCTGAACGCTCGTTTTAAAAACCAAGACCCGGCGTGCCCGTCGTTGCTCGTATCTATCTGTACCTACAGCCTGCTGCGCTAAATGGTGAGCTATTTGGTGTGTCGGTTTGGGTGAGACCGGTGTGTTGTTGGACTCCTCCTCGAAAGCAGTGATTCACTCTTTCCTTTATATCTGAGCCGTAGATTCCAGCAGAGGCCCCGCAGGACTCGCAGCTCCTCCTTGATTGCAACTTGAGACGCGCATCAAAAAAGAGAGGAAACTACATCACCATGCTGTAAAATCACACCGAGATTTTAAGTTATTGATAGAATAATACTCCTAAATCAAATATATAGTAAGGTGATAAAACGGTTTACCTTAAGGTAAATGTTTACAATAGCCTGATCTACAGTGGTACAAAAAAACACAGCATATTTTAACATAGGACGTTTTATTATGGGATATCCCCTACTTTTTGTGAGCAGTATAGTTTTATCAATAGAGAATTTCAATTCCACAGGTTACATGAGCTCCAAAATGTAGAATTAAAACAGTAAGACCGATTCGAATGCACGTTTATGTCTAATATTTAAACCCGTAACTCTTATTTACCCGCAAGTGAATATAACACACATCCACACACTTAGGCTGATTATTTACAGACCCAGACTCCTTTTTTAAGACTTGATGGGTTTCATTTATTTTTACAGTGAAATAATTGTGTCTGATGAGTAGCAGCAAATTAATGGAGGGTATGTGACTCGTTGTTTTAGTTTTAAACCTGTTCTTGCTGCGTTCAGGCTGCGCCCGGTCACTGCGCCTTTGCGCAACGGTCTACTGACGTCATTAACCACCTTCCATTCAAGAACCTGTCATACACGATGCACTTTATATATATTGCAATGGTTCCTACAGAAATTTCATGTATTTATTGTTCTTAAATAAAGTGCGAGCTTAGCCTAAGTTTTCCATAAAGCCAGTGCCAACGCATCTCCTAATTTAGGGTAGAATTTGGTAAACGAAAGCTCTGTACAGGGCAGTCTAGGAAAAGCGCTCTGATGGCTTATTTCTGAAAGGCACAGGTGCATGTGACACCTGGCCTGGCCAGAAGGTACTGCCTTGCTTTGTAGACATTACCTCTTTTACTAATTCGCAAATTGGCAGCGGCTCAGGAACAATCCAGCTAAAACTCTATAAACTCTAAATAAACTCTTAAAAATCCCTATCATTTCTTAATAGAGAAGAGAGCATAAAGCCAGCTGATATGTTTTTATTTTGATTGATTGGTTATTGATGTGAGGACTATGAGTGACAGCTGTTTGAAGAATTAGGTGAAGTTTATTTTTGCTTCAGAGTGCAAGTACAGAAATGAGTCTTAAGTGGAGGTTCCTAGTTAAGCCTTGGTTGATTAGTGCCTTTGGGTAGTAGGGGGTCGGTCCTTTTTCAGCTTTGGAAGCAACCACAGGTGTTTAAAATATTATTCCTGTAGCTACAGGGAACCAGTGAAGGGTTGGTAGCAGTGAATAACATGAGAAAAGTTGAAAATCTGACATTCTGAATCAGTTGCAAATGTTTGCTTGTACTCACTTGGTTAAACTTGTTTAAACCAAGCGGTACAACTTGTTACATCCGAAACTTAATTCACGACTCATGATTCAGTTCACCGTGATTCAGAAGTTCATCAATAGATCAAGTGTTTTGCTTTTACTTTTCACTTTCAAACCGTTACTCACTAAATTACATGAGATTTTTTGTTTTTCAACACTTTGATATAAAATATACTCAGACATCAGGGTGAGTCACAAGTCACAGGACACACCACCAGCTGCATATTGGACTTTACGCATAGGCTGCCAAAATCACTTCAGATTTCTTTGTCGGTAGCGACCTTCATATGACCACTGCGTGGCATGCCGTATAGAGTCCTGGTTTCTCAGGTGTTGGTTATTGAAGCCTCGACTGTGATACAACAGCTGCGTTCTCTGGACATCAGAATAGTCAATTTCATCTTCCCTTACCTGTGGCAAACAACACAAGTTTTGAACTTTCTGTTGATAACCTTCGAACTACTGATCTGATTGCAGCAATCGATGCCTAAGACAATTCTGGTCTCCTTTGATATGCTCCATTACCACCTTCTCAAAAAAAGTCAACTTGACCATGATCCAATATGGCAACTTTCAAGATGGCAAATGAAATAAAAGGGTGTCCTGCGACTTTTGACTTACCCTGTATATTAAACTCATCGGTTCATGATACATTTGACTGCATTTGTAGTACACATCCTAAATCAGGGAACACCTGCACGATTAAACTATCAATACTTGTGTGGATTTCTAGGGGTCTGGAAATAAAGTCAGTTATTGCTTACAGGAAGAAATTGTTTGATACTCCTCACTTTCAGTACTCAGCAAGTCTCCTGAAACAAATTAACAACGTGAACCAAGGGATCTCTGTATATCAAAAGCAAAGTATTCCATTTACCTCCACTTCTTCTGTTTAGTTTTGCCGAGAGGTTTGGAACCTGAGCTGGTACAGGGAATGGGATGCCAGTCTATAGCGACACTGTAGGGGTTACAGCGCTGGGAGATTATCTACCTGCTGTCTTCCCTCCCTCTGACATTTCCAATTGTGCCTGTGTGACATGGGTCAGAAGACAGCACCAGGACTTAAACAAATTAGTCACAATTTTTATGCTCCAAGCCATGTTTATTTAACATCGCTCTAGCATCAAAGGCAATTCAACGACAAACTTTGGACTGTGGATGGAAACTGGAGTACCCATAGTAAACCCACTTGGACAAAGGAACCACAGTTAATCAACCCTGGGATTAAACTGAGGGAAAAATCATCTTTGTGCTATGACAGTACTACTCACTGAGCCACTGTACAGCCCGGTCACATTTAAGATATGTTACCTAGAGTATGTACTGGTTTAACCAGTAGACTACTGGTTTAAAAATTATTACTTCGGTTGTTCGGGTTTGAGTTACAAAAGCATTTTTACATTTACATTCTTTAACAGGGATCCTTATCAATGAAAGATGCCCTGTTGTGCATCACCTAAACCTGCACTACCAAACCAGTTTTATGAAAAATATTGCTCAATAGGATGTGCAGATCAAATTGATATACACTAAGGAATAGTCCCTACTAGAGTATACTGGTCTAACATGTCCAATTTGTGTATTCCTTTTGAATAATCAAAGCTGCTATAATGGCACAGACCTCAACAATGAGGGAAATCATATACACCAAATAGTCGAAATGTTTTTTAAAAATGTGATCTGGAGTGATATTTTAGGTACAGTAGGCATAACGTCAAATTACTCTCCACAAGAATACTTTGACCCATCCAGGGTTTCTCTGCAGAACATCACCCAGAGCATCATACACCCTCCACTGCCTCAGTTTTCATCCTGTAGTGGATCCTAATTCCATCACTTTCCACAGTAAATGGTTCACACTTCCCTGAATATTCACATAAAAAAACAGAACTTGTCAGATCAACAGACCTACTTCTATTGCCAAGGCCTTGGATAGCCACTGTTGACACTTGTTGGATAGACACTGGTTGGTGGAATGGGGGGTATAGCATAATGAGTACTTTGGTCTGCAGCCAGTCAGCTACATACTCAGCAGGGGGCACTGCACTGTGTGCTCTTCTGTCCATTTGGGAGATAGTTTGCTACTCTCATCGTGCCCAAAAGAAAAGCAAAAGACACTGAATTACAAATTCTTACACAACAGCCTTGGTCATCAGCAGCCTGTTGCCAGTTTGAGATTTGTCCCTTCACAGAAATGCCAGTAGGTACTGATGACCAGGAGTCTTGTTGTTTAGTAGATGCTACTAAATGTCATACAATTGTGTCCCTTGTTAAAGACTTTACTCCTGAACAGTTTTCTCACATCCAAGTTAACTACAAGAGCAGACTGTTTACTGAGATGTTTTTTTAGTATCTTAAAAACCCTATAATACTAGTGGTGTCATGGTGGTCGACAAATATGAGTGTTCAAAATTGCACAAAAAATGACCTTTGTATTTTTTAAATCAAACAACCTAAAGCAAACAAATCTGACATGTTTGCTGTTTAAAGTGGGTGAAATAAAAGAATTGCCATGTTATGTAGCATTCATCTGATGATGCACATATCTGTGTACACTATGTATACTCTCTCTCTCACACACACACACGTCCTGCCACTGTGAATAAATTTCTGTAAATAATTACAGTACCCAAATTAGTAACCCAAAACTTTTTGCTGTGTAACTTGTTCTGTGATTTCTAAATCTTCAGTTTGCACTTCATTAGGACCAGCCAGCTTCCTTACATTCCTACATGATGGTTGAGGTACAACATGCAGTCCATAAAAATCAATCCAGACATCTCCCTTAAAGTAGGTGTGTGTCCCAATGTAAAGGTACAAAAAAAGCTGGTAACAACCCTGCATAGTATTGTGGAAAATTGGTATATCAGCATTTTTATGATTAATAAAAAACATTAAACTATTAAGTACTTCAATGAAGTGTAACTTAAAAAAAAAAAAAAAAAAAAATTGTATTTGTTTAAATGTGTTCCCTTTAAACAAACCAAAAGTTATGGCAACCCATCACGACTTGGCACATTTACAGTCCAATTTTTAGGTACAAGTCCCACAAATAGTCACTGTAATATTTGTGACTAGCATTAGGTGAGCAAATGATATGCATCCCAAAGGGTTCCCGTTGACAGATTTTTCCTGTAGTCTCCACATAAAAGCTCTGGAACAGACAGGAACTATTGGGAGAAAAGCATCACACCACTGGGAGCAGACCAGCACTCATGTCAAAAATGGAGCTGGAGGAATTTCCAATTTGCTGCATAATGTTGAGCCAAAAAAAGGACTGATATTAAACACCATGAACAAAACTTTAGAGGTCAGGAGCAGAAAAATTGGTGTAAATCACACCACATAACGTCCTTCACTTCCTGTTCTCAGTAAGTCTATGAATGCATACGATGCACGTGTGACTAACCCCCCTCACCCCTGTTCACTATTTTTTAATATCAGAAGAGCTGGAGTGGATCACAAACCGGTTTGTATAAAAAGTAATCCCAGATAATCTGTTTGTCAATCATTACATTGTGGGGTTTGGGGGTCACAGACGACACAGTAGCTACGCTTACCACTAACAAAACAAAAAATAATTAAGTTCAATGATACTTTAGGCAGTCTGAAAAAAACGCTTTCTTGTTGATTCTTTACTGCGTATAAACATCACATGCACTTACACTCGCATGCCTTACACTAACTGTGATTAAATCAAATTATTCTATCAATTATACAAATGAACAGATTTGTTCTCAAAAGTAAACGTAATTTGTCACAGACAATGAAGCAATACCTGATGAGTAAGCTCTGTGGTTCGTCATTAGTCTGAGTAATACGAGCAGCGTTCTTCCTTTTCCTGCTCTTTTCCCCTCAAAAAACAAGATTATCTTGTTGTGGTTTCTGTGTGAATATGGGGCCCTGTTACACAAATAAATACAACTGAAATATTCCATACATTTTTGTGAGCAGTACATTTTGATCAAGTCCTTTGCTTATAAGATATAAGCAATGCATAACCGGTTGGTAATTGGATGTTCAGTACAAACACACGACTGTAACAAATACAACTCCAGCTAAATGACATACCTCAGTAAAACATCACAAAACGCATCCAGATCAATTCTTTACTGCACTACCTACTACAAGCTGGATATTAAATTAATTTAAAGAGAATTAAGTTTTTAGCCACATCTTAGTTTATTGAGTATACACTGGAAATCATACGTTTTTTTGCCTCTTTATTGCAGGTGAAATGGGAGGAAATAAGGGCAGGATCACAATCATTTGAAGTGATTTGTGTTAATCAGAGTAAGCATGGCCACAACCAGCCACCAGCTCAGTATATCAGAGCAGGAAAGGGAAATCCATGACAGCAAGACAGAGGATGCAAGGCTATTAAAAAAAAACAAAAAGAAAAAAAGAAAAAAAAAACAAAAAAAAAAAACATACTAGTTAAAATACATACATGGTATACTTAAAAACTGCTGCACTGGTACCAGTAATAACTTCATTTCCTCCCATATATCTACAGAAGAACATCTATACATGGCACTTTTCACTTACAGAACAAAAAACATTTGTCCTGTTAACAATATTGAAAATATTCAAATATTTAGAAAGCACTATAGTGTTTCTGCATTTCATTCCTTTTTACTAGATCAGATTCTATTACATCAGCCTGTTTATGATACAATCTGTATAACCATAATCTGAAAAAGCTAAAAAAAAAAAAAAAAAAAAAGAGCTCCAAATAGACTGTTCGTTCATAAAATAGAGATCTTAATATCCAGCAAAGTATCGCACAGTATCGTGGCTTTAATGCTTCTGTTTTTTCTTAGTTTTATCCTTTTTTGATTTCCTTTCAGCCACAGTTATGTCTGACTGCTCTTCCCTCTTTCTCTTCTTTTTTTTCTTATCTGAAATATTATTATCCACTGTATTCTCTACTACATCTTGTTCATTGGCTGAATCTGCAGGTGTAATGGTCGCTGGTTGTTTGACCTCTCTTTTCTTTTTTTTTTTGGGTGTAGAAGCAGATGTTGCCCCGCCGGCTGTGTCTATCTCTGCTGCTGGGACGCTGCATTCGTCTGCCATGTCTTCTCTCAGATAATCTTTTTTCTTCTTTTGATTCTTTCTCTCAGAGTCAGCTTGCTCTACAGCAGTTTCTGTCATAGAGGCTTCTACCATGTTCTCCACCTCTTCCTCGTCCCTGTGTCTGTTTTTTCTGTCTTTTTTCTTCTTTTTCTTCCTTTTTTTGCATTCTTCTGCGTCACTGGTGTTGGGCGTGCCCTCAATGGATTCAGGTGTGGGTAATGGGGACTGGGAAACGCCGTTTCCTGGATAAGCAGTGTTTGATTGGCCTTTCTTCAGCTGAGCCATTCGCTGAGCAAAGTACTCCTGCATGGTTAGCGTACTGGTCACAGTGTTGAGTTCCACCTCTGGGTTGGATTGCTCATTCATGTCATTGCTGTGTTGTTCCTTCTCCTCCTGAGAATCTGCACCGTTGTTTGCCTATGAAAATATAAAAATGTAAAAAAAAAATAAAAAAACAAAGAAAAATGTTTTAGATATAAACATATAAAACATCTTTTATATACAGTGATGGATAATTTGTAATCTCGATCTGAATCTGATAATTTACTAAGCAATTATATTACTATATTACAGATGCACCAATGTTCTTGATGACCATCCGATTCTGGCCAATTCCATTAATTTTTTTCTCTAAGAATTATAAATGACAGCATACAGATGCATTTTATTTTATTTTTTATATATTTTTTTTTTAAATATGAAACTATCACAACTAAAGAATGTTAGCAGCAGCTGCTTTTTTAAAGAAAAATGTATATATATTTTTTTTATTCTAATATAACATCTTATAAGGTTGAAAAATATCAATTAGACAATTTGACAACATTGTTTTGTGAAGAATCTCTCCAAACTGCCCAAGAGCACTCTCCTTATTAATTCACCCCACAGTTCTTCTATCTTTAGACCAAAGGACTCAGATGACCATGGTAGAAGCTTTATTGCATGTTCAGTAGACCAATTTTGTGTTCATCAGCTCATGTTTTGGATTGCTCTCCTAGAAAATCCAATGATCCATTTTTAGTTTATTGTCAGATGAGAGAAGCAGGAAGATCGTGTCGAGGAATTGCTCACCATCCAGGATCTACAGGTCTAGCTGCAACATGTGTGCTAATATGCCAAAGGAAAACCCACTGGAACCTGAATGTCTTCATTACTTAGACGAATCTCAGCATGTAGCCTGGTTACAGACAGCCTAACTGGGTACTAGAGACTCCCTACAATTCTACAGTTTTCCCCAATAAACATATCCTTGGTTCCAAAACCGTAATCATTTACATACTCTATTCCAACAACTTCGCCTTCATTTCCGAATTTTTGTCAGTGTACACTGTATATACTCTGCAAGCCTTTTTTAGTTTTGAAATTACTGCTTGAAAGTTATTAGACAACTTCAAAAGGAAATATAAATAAATATAAATATATAGACTATATATAGACAAAGTGCTTTAGTTGGTTTGATACTAGGACTATCTAAGAAGTGTCCGAAACCCGTTTTGTGCCTACCTATGAAAATGAATTGGAAACTCAGATAATTGTTTGTTGGCAGGTGTAATGGGTAACAGGTATAATTTTTTTTATATTGTGACTTCTATAGTTGGTCATTCCAAAGGCCAAGATATCTTATAGATTGAATGTTTCAGTAGAATAATCCTTGTTTTTTTTAGGATAGGGTAATTAAGCCAAACAAATTACTTATATAAACAACTCAACCAGCACCGAAGCAAAATTAAAGTAATAATAAAAGATGAAAGTTTTGTTTGTTTTGGAAGGGGTTTTAAACCATGTCCACTATTCTGTATTAACCATGGCTAATAGTTAATCATTTTACTGCTGCTCAAGGGATCTGATCTCATCATTGGGCTTTAACTCCGGTCACTCAGACCTTTCTTAAATTTTCTTGCTTTAGTGCATGTGGGATATTGCTGAAAAATGCCAGACTGGTGTTACTGGTTACTAATCATACATGATCGGATCATCTCTAATAAATCAGTTGGAAATTGACAAACTATTTGATATAAAGAAAAGCAGAGCGATTTATTGTTATTGAGTTATGCATTTAATTTTTGAATTTAAATGTATTTGGAATCATATTTTTGATCATGTTCCCAACAAAGTTGTAAACCCAGTTTTACACAATTCCAGTAAGTATTAGAATAAGTATTTTTGCAGTAAAAATGAGCAAAGTCCTTAATCAATAGTTATAGCTGATTGATGTATAATAAATCGCTGAAAATATGATTCAGTGAATGAGAAGGAAATCACTTGCCTAAAGATGTGGCTGGATTCTAAGAATGCAAAAGCACATTTTTATACACGTTACATTGATTCTTCTATGTATAGATATTTCATATAGACAGTACAAGTGTATTTATAATAGTTTCAACATTTACAATTTAGGGTAAACTGGGTAAAAAAAAAAAAAGGCACCTTGGCACCGATTTATCCTTATGAACTTCATGTGATAATTGATGACCTTTCATTCCCTTAGAAATTATATATAACATGACAGCTGGCTGAATTTGTAAGTTTTACTTTTGGTTTCCCTTTCTTGGAATATTCTAATACTTATACAGAAAGATGCAGCTACTTTATACATACACCCGACATTTAAACCTGTTCAGTCTGTCACAACGACCTTAGTATTAACGATTAAAAGTTTGGAATGTCTAGCCAATCCAGAAAACTAGCCTAATCCAAATCAATGAAAAGACTGAATATATAAAAAAAAAAAAGGCAAAGGCTGATGCGTTTGTCATTTTTGACAATATGAAAGATCACATGAAAACGCTCTAGCTGTCACAACGCACACGTGTCAGAAAGCAGGGTTACACAGCACACCTCCATCAAATACGAGAAGTACAATTTAGGTATGACATAACATGACAGTTGGTAACAAGATTAACCGGTCTCTTAAACACACACACACGCACACCCAAAAAAGAACACAAGCTATAATTATGGCTATCCAAATTTCTCTTCCTACAAGCAATTATGAGTTATAAACTGATCACCTTTAAGGCTTTGCTGTCTTAAACTGGGCACAAACAAGCAAATATTTTCTTAAATTTGCATAATCTAACAAAAACAGGTGATACTACAATTAGCCATGTTTAGCATAAGATTTGTACAACCCAGCTTTCAGGTGTTGATTATATGATTGTATTTAAAGTGTTGTCTCTTCCATCTCCATCAGAGTATCAAAAAAGTGTTTCTGACCAGAGGAACTTATCCATAGATCTTAGATGTCTTGTGTATTTGCACTGCAGGAACTAGAATGACTTTAGTTCTCAGAATGCTGTGTAAATGAACATTATTTAGCCACTATTTTAAGACAGGTACTTTTTTCAGTGCATAGGAGTCCTGAGTCGAGACAAGACTAGCACTTCATCTTGAAGAAAGCAACCCACCTCACTCATCAGAATTGACCGTGTATAAGAAAGTCCGAATGGTTTTTGTCCAGTGGGTATCCGGTATGTACACTACAGCACTGGAGAATTAATAAGCCATAAGAACTCATCTGGTTGGATGCAGAAAAGTTAGTAATAATAAGATTTAATATAAGCACCTACAATTTTAAAAAAGAATTAAATATAGTGATAGCAGATGATGCTTAAATGACAGTACGTTCAAAGCTGCAAACTAACGTGTGCGTTTGTTGAATTTGCCAGTTAAAATCCCAGTAACATATGTGGTGATTTTATTTTACAACCTTAATTGTTTTTTCATTACATGATCCTGTGAAGGACCCGTGTTTATGGGCAGTAGACATTCTACATTCCATATATAGCACTAATTGCTGAGGGTGGTAAACAAGTTGAGATTGAGTTATTACTGTGTGACAGCAGAATTTGTATCACAAATACACCTTTGCATGGCACACAAGATAACAGCTTGGACATGCGGTTTCTTACAGAAGTACTTCATTTTACCACAATTGTTCATTAAAACGGTATTTTTCTTGTAATTAGAAACAGTCAGAAACGTAAAGAAATTTGATGAAGCAAATATTAAGAATAGAATAGGATTAGAT
>JAUZSV010253756.1:0-12233 GCA_034780495.1 Parotocinclus cesarpintoi
AAACACCTCGTATCAGAACAGACGGCATTTGTGCAAACACCTCGTATCAGAACAGACGGCATTTGTGCAAACACCTCATATCAGAACAGACAGCATTTGTGTAAACACCTTTTATCAGAACAGACAGCATTCATGTAAACACCACAAAGAAAAAACACTGTTCTATGTTATTCTATAAATAGAACCATGTAACCTTCTGTATCCCATTGCATTTCTAATCATGAATACCTTCTGGGCATGTGAGATTGTGTCACAATGCACACTCAGTTAATTTAGAATGTCTGGTGCAAAACAATAAAATATGTATCCGGATGAAACTAACCTAATGTGTTAAACTGTTCAAGACTGTAAAATAGCCAGCAGGATGATCAGCAAGAATGTTTAGGGATGTTTTATTCAAACACGTATTTATTCAATACAAAACAGATTAAAATAAGATTTCTCAAGATGTCTGTGAATGTTTCAGGATGTAAACTGTCAGTCCTTCCCTTGTTTAATATACATATATTCTTTGTTATATCCTGCCACAATTTTAGACTTGTTAAAACCACATGTAACAAATGGAAATTGTAACCTTTCTAGCTACTAATTGACAGAACTTTGTTACTGACTGAACCTTATCAGAAACTGATGCGAGATTCGTTGCCATAATAGAATTTACAAGACATCGTGTTTCATGCATGCATATCATTTTGAACTGCACAGGTAAATGCAGATTTGAGTTTGGTGTCCAAATAGTTCAGTCATAATCTTCATATTGGATTCCCCCATAGGGACTCATGTAAATGGCTTTCCAATATCCAAGTAGTTCTCTGAATTGATGACAGAGTTTGATTTTATTCTGGTAAAATGTCATGTTCATGTTCTCAGATAAGAGATAATTTGGGGATCAATGTAGATAACCAGTCAGCTGTACCCAGAACCCTCTTCATTCCTCCTCTTCGAATGCTGGCCTCCTGGCTCTTCAAGGTAAGACATGCATCCCTGAATGGCACTTGGTGAGAAATTAAGACTTGAACATTGAGTAATTAATGAATGATGCATGCATAATTTACAAACAAAGTTTCATACGTTAAATGTTCTGTATTTTTTCTGTGCAATCAGGCCACCATGCTACCTGCAGAGTTTAAGAGTGGGAAGCTGCAGGCTTATAGGCTGATTTGTGAGATGATGACTAAACATCAGGATGTGCTGCCCAACAGTGACTTCCTAGTACATCTCTACCATGTCATGCACAAAGGCTTTACCAGTGACGATCAGGTCAGTCAAGTCAAATTTAATTATATAGCGCTTTTCACAATGGAGCATTTTCTCAAAGCAGCTTTCTACAGCCATAATTTAGCAAAACTAGGGCAGCAGTGGCAGGGAAAAACTTTTGCAGGACCAAAACTTACAACGGAACCCAAACTCTTAGACTTTATTTTATAAAGTTACATCATATTTACTCTGCATTACAAAATTAATAAAATGTTAATGATATGCTTATTGACAAATAATAAAGAGCTCCCAGCTAGAAATGTCGGATTGCTGTGAAACTTGGCAACCTTGGCTTTCCTGGTTTCCATGTTAATAAGCAATCGAGTGTTAAGAGGACCACTGGGCCCAAAAAAATTTTTGCTTCTGCAAAATATGAGTGTGAAGGGTGTACTGGCCCAGCTGTGGGAAAGGTGTTGTAGAGGCATTTCTATCAGTCAGCTGTGTCTCACCAAGAGGTACACTATCCCGAATTAGCCTCTTGAGAGCCCTTTTATAGAACAGCGATGCCATCTTGTGTCCAGTTTCTAATCAGACCACACCTGTGATTATTTAGATGTCTGTCTACGACATTTTTGTCTGGCTGCTTTCTCTTTTTGTCATCCACCTTTGCTGCGGTATCACCGGGAATGAGAAAGCAGACAAACTAGCAAAATAACCAGATTAAAAATGGCCAACTGCAAGCTTTAACCATCAGACATAAAGCAACCCATCACCACTTACATCAAAAACATGTGGCAAGAAGAGTGGGAAAAGCATACATAGAACAAACTTCACAAAGTACACCCCAACATCCATACACGACCAAAGCTCCTAACCAGAGGAAGACTAGATCAGACAACATACACAAGATGTTTTATCGGACATTCCTGCATAACTCACTCCCACCTAGTTAAGGGAGATTATCCTCCCATATGCGCTCAATGCAATACACCTATCATCGTCAAACACAGACTCCCCAAATGCACCACGTACAACATAGAATGCCAGATCCTCAGAATACCAACCACAATGAAGGACAAAACCGAACCAGAAATCGTAATCACATACCTAAAAAACACCAAACTGATATACTGTATCTGAAACCAGAAACCACCGACACAAACAAATAACAAATGTAATTTTTACATATACATGACCTAGCGCGTGTTGCTTAGATGGCCACAGATGCCAATGGTGACCTTAAAAAAGCCAAACAAACACAATTTTTTGTCAGGTGAGTAGTTTCAGTACTCAAGAGCCAAATACAAAAATTAAAACCAAATATACCGCTCACAAAAATTAGGGGATATTTTAAAATGATGTATCTCATAATGAAATATCCCCATCTTTTTGTGAGCAGTGTATAATAAATAAAGTAAAATATGTATACTATAATAAATGTGTTAGAATACAGTATTATGACGAGTATGCTAAGATAGATCGTGGAAAACCACAGAACATTGAAAAACAGTATGTATAATAACGTAGAGAATAACAGGGATTATTGGTATTTAAACTGCTCACCAAAATTTGCAGATTCATTATAGGATATTTCATTTTGAAATGAGTAACTGTATGAGGACTCAAAATGATGATGGAAAACAGGTGGGGTAGAGCTGAAACCAAATGAACATCTTAGTGTGAGGATGGAGAGAAAACAGAATTTGTAGTTGGTGATGTAATATGTAGTTATGAATGCAGAAGTATGCTGTATGTACTGCTTGTATATTTTAGTAGGTCAGAAGTGACAGTTATGTATTGTTATACCCCTATAAAAATAGGAGTATGATCCTACAGCTACAGTCTGTCCATCTAGGTCTGTCACTGTAGAAATATTTGTAGCTAGTCATCTCTAACTGTCATTCTACTGTATACCATTCAAGCCTATCCCTTCATTTCTTAGAGCTAAGTAATCCCTGGCATCCGGCCTTGTTTGTTCTCTTTCTAAAATGACTCGAGTTACACCTCTACCAAGCAAGCTTGGTCCCAACCCCACTAATATTTGTTGACCCGTTTCCCTCCTTCCATTTTTCTCAGAATCCTAAGAACCTGCTGTCATACTTTCAAAAAGAAAACATTTTAGATGTTAACCAGTCTGTTGCAGCCAGAATCATATTTAAAACTATTGTTCCATGTTTTCAGACCACAGAATGTTCTGCTCTACATTATATACATATTCCAGTTCATGTCTTCACGTTCAGGGCATCTGGTACATCCCTCCCCTAAGATTGAACCATGTTTTTGATCTTGATGTTTCAGTGTCTTGGTTCCTCATTGGTGGAAAGACATCACACAGCAGTCAGAACAGCTCAGTGTATCTCTTCCTTCAGTAGTCTTACCTCTATGACTTCTGTTGTTCTTGGGTTTTGTGTGCATTTTATACATTTTGGGTACTGTACACATTTACAGTGTCACATTTACACTTTATCCCATAGCTCCTAGTATATTTTTATTGATGTCAGAGGCATGTTATAGTTGCATTAGTTTCTAGTCTAACTGGTAATGAACATGTATGTAATATGTTCAAATGCTAAGAGCTGCCACATTGGAGAAACGCGTGTCCCAAAAGACTAAATTTAACTGGTCATACAGTCATTTGACTGTTTTGTAAGATCAAATTTAGTCATGACCAGAAGATGGCGCTGTACTACATAAAATGAGTATTTCCACTCCACGATTGATATTTAGATGCCTTGTTTCGATAAACGATACAGTTTTAATTATTACATTTCTCATGTAAAATATTCATTGTATCATGGAATTACATTTTTCATATTGTGTGTTTTTGTTTTTATGCCTTAATATTTTTTAAGTGAAAAATGTGTAAAACAAAATTTAAGTGTAAGCAGGTCCTTTTCTGAAAATGCATGTTAACTGCTACAGACTGAGCAATTTAAAGTATTAAATATATATTTTGTTTCTACTTTTTTTTTACTTACATTTTTATCCTTTACATCAATCCTGTTGTGTTTTTATGCTTTGCAGCCTTCACACAGTAATGTACTGGCAGCACCTTATATTTAAACGTACATAATATACTATTTTATATTTCCGTAGTTGATTAAAATTCGTTGAGCGAGCTGTGTGTGAAGCAAGCATTGAGGTTTATAGTAAATATGAGAATTAAATTTGAATACCGTTTAATAGCCGTAATTTTAATAGCCGTTTAAGTATTGAATGGTCCACAAGGTCCATGGCCATCACTGTTGACTGACACAAGACTAAGCATAAACACTTGCTCCAAGGTGCATTACCAGTGATACCTAACTAACACAAACACATCCTAATAGAATGCACCATCCTCAAATCTTTTAGACGGAGATACTGTACCACATGGAACATAAAATAATTATTTAAAGGTCTCCTCTAAAGAAAATCTTGGCTTTTTGTCAGGTGTAAACATGACAAACCTTCCATATTGAATAGAAACAAACTACTAATATCATAGATGGTAACATGTCATTAATATAACCAATAATTTTACTGTTAATAAAATAAAACACCACTAACCAACACTCTTGGGCAAGACCCTTGTAAGTTGCTATGACTTGTTAATTGATTAAATATAAATGAAGCTCTTAATCAGCACATTTAGTACGATGATGGCTTAGCAGTTAGGGTACTGGACTGTGGACAAATCCCACTGCTACGAACACTGTTGTGTTCTTGAGCAAGGTCCTTTATCCACAATAGTTTTGATTGCATCAGTTCTATCTGGACAAGTGGGTCTCCTGAATGGTTAAATGTCTTTGTGAAATCCCTACTCCCAATCCTCTTTGTGCTCTGATGCATTTTACTGATTCACACTTGTAGTCTATACCTTCAAGAGCCTGCTGTGCTACACAAGGTAGTAGTCCGTAACTCTCATGATCACCTCTTAAAGCAGCGTTCTGCTGAAACAGCTAACCTGAATGAAACGATCAATAAATAGTCACAACATGGTGTAATTACAATTAGTCATAGAAGGCAGGAAAGTGAATCCATTTACATTGGGCTTCTCAATGCAGTGTGGTACCCAGTTAAGCAGATTGACATATGTAATGTGTTTATTGGTTCCCTGTCCAAATAGGGATTGTAGTTAATATTTAACAAGTGCTAGTGTATAGTACTGGACGAAAAGATAAGTCACCATTTAGGACAGGTGTTGGACACTTTGGCTCATGTCTGATTAGCAACGGCACACTGATTTTTAACTTAAATCACTTTAATATCATACAGTAAGGGAGTAAGGTTGAGGCATTGTGACAGACCTATTAAAAACTCACCCTCTCAGAGTTGCAAAGCTCTTGCTTAAATGAGCAGGACACAGACTCTCAATGTGCCTTTTCATCACAAACTACTTTCTGATTGAGTTTGCTGTATTTACAGCTGGATAATGGAACCGCTTTGGCAGAAAGCGCCTTCCTCCAAAGCATTCATTTTGACTAATCATCTTGCAGTTTATGGCAGTTAATTACTGCTACTTGCTCTACATCACAAAGGTCAATTATTGCAAAATGAGTGTAAAATGTCCATGTGAACCCAGTGCTTCCAGCAATTTTGCATCCTTATCTCAGCAGGTTTCTTTTTTCCATTGTGCTTTATTGCCCATGTTATGTCATTTATTTTCCTCATGTGTACGTGTTTTGCCTCCCTTTCTATTCCGAAGATTTCAGTTAAGGATGATGGATGTAGGATGTACAAAGCTGTCCTGTTTACTTTCTGTTTGAAGCTGCTTGCATATATTGTAAGAGTTTGGCAGGAACAATCATGTGCCTGTAAGATGCCCAACTCTGCTGGCACTCATGCCTGAATCATCAGTTGTGTTTTTACATTTTTAATATAAATATGCAGGAAAGGTGACGCATTTCTACTATTTATAACGTACCATTTATCAGGGGCTCTGTTTTGATACCTTATGAAATTGATAGTGAATTAGGAGTGCCCAAACTTTTACTAAGACTGTGTATTTGTGGTGAAAAACGAACATCCCCTGCCGTCTAACTACAAGTAAAGCCATTTGCTCATTCACTCTCTTCTCTCCTTTTATCTTTTAGGATGTGCTGAGTACAGTGATCAGGTGGTGCTCACCACGCTTCTTCTTCCTTGGTCTGCCTGGTTTCACCATGTTGGTGGGGGACTTCATCACTGCTGCTGCTCGTGTCCTCAACTCTGACTCCTTTGAGGTAGCAGTACTTCTGTCACACCTACATAATGAGATGGAATCTGATGAATCAGGCACTAATGTTGGGTGATGAGTTCTTTGTTTGCATTCTGTTGGAAATTAACACAGAGTTATTGGACGGGGTTGAAGTTACATGGCCAGGCCTGTCAAGTTCTTCCTCAAAGTCTATGTCTCTATAAACCTTGTTTATGCTTGGGGGCATTGCCATTAAAGTAAAAAAAAAAAAAATGCACATTTTTAAAATAGATAAACACACACACACATACACATATATTGATATATTGTAGCTTTAGCACATTAAATAACTGAGTAGAACACCTGCCTTTTTATTTCTGAAGAATATAAATTCAAAATAATTTCTTGTATCCATTTTTTTTTATACCAAAATTATCTTTAGTCTGCACTAATATCTTTAGTCCGCATATGGAGCACGACATAGAATTGATTTAGAAAATGCAATTGAGTGAGAAGGCTAAATGGAACGCATGTGACATTATCACGCTTTGTGATGCACTTGGTTACAGCCCTAATCACTGCCATGTTCTGAGTGTTCAAAAACAAACAAATCAGATCTATTCTGAAGTGCAGTTAGACCATAAATTATTATTAACATAGCATTAATTTTGGATTCAATATTCTTTTTTTAGACCAATAGTCTTTAGCATTTTGTTTATGTCAGGGCAGTGTACTGGCAGAAAAAAACTTTTGGACATTTCTTGTCACAGGAACGCTACTAATCATCAATACTAATTATAATTGTTACCTGTAAAAGTCACACAGAGTGTAGCCTTAAAGTTTAGAAGCTTTCGTCTTAATAATTTAATAACAAATGAAGAAGGAAAAAGGATTTCACCTTCTCTAAAGTTAAGGTGGTCTGACACCTGTACTAAATACTAAATGTTATTTCTTGAGCAGGCAGAATCTGGTTGATTATTGGGAAATCATGACTGCTAAACATGTAGAAGTGTTAAAAGATGGTTTTAAAAAAGTCTCTATGAAGTGTAATCTGTTTATTGCATAAGATGGTTACTGTTTTTGTAACAGGCTCCAAGGATTGAAGCCCAAACAGTGCTCGGATCTCTGGTCTGCTTTCCCAACCTGTACCAGCAAGTACCTTTACTGCAGTCAACATCGAAATCTCAGGACATTGTAGCCAGCAAAGAGGACATAAAGGTACCGTGTCATTTGTAGTAGATATGTACACTTATTCAACACCACCATTTCATCTGTACTGTTTTTAAAAACTGCTTTCTCTTTGTTTAGGACTACCTTGTGAACATTCTGCTGAAGACTGCCCGTAATGAGCCGTGTGAAAGGGCCAGGTAAGTTTTAAACACTCAACAATCTTCGTTGTGACGACCAATCTTGGTAGGCCAAAATGAATAAATGTTTTTTGGGGGGGTTTTAGCCAATAGAAAAATGTATAGAAATATGAACTTGGTTTTTTTTTGTTGCTCTTTGTATTTCTGTCAAGCTTTGTGTCTGTCTGTCTCTGTGTGTATTTGTCTGTCTGCATATCTATCTGCATCTCTGTCTGTGTTTACCTTAAAATGATGTAGCTGATACCATTATCTAGATGCCCTGTCTTATCTTATAAAGGTAATATCCAATTAAGTGGTTAAGGACCTTTGTTTAGAGGCAGGCACAGTGGGCCCCCCGGTTCAATCCTGACCTTGAACTCCGCCTATATGAAATTTTCTTAGCTTCCTCATGTCCGTGTGGGTTTACTCCTGGCACTCTGGTTTCCTCATACCTCACATACAAAGACATGCATGTATACAGTATTGATTTAACTTATTCCTTTACAAATGAATTCAACTAAATCAAAGTGGACAAGGGAGCAGAAACTAATTCCATTATTTTTTGTGTTCAGATTTACAAACAGTGGTTATTATTTCTGTATACTGAGCTATGTTTTATGTGTACTATAAAAATAGGTGTATTGCTATCTGCAGTCTGGGGTTGTGGGTATGTGAGGAGCTTGGGCAGCAGAAGATTCATGCTCAAGTCTTAGATGCCATCAATGTGCTGGGTGTCACGTTAAAGGTGAGTTTTTCTGGCATCTGTTCCAGTTCTGTGTTTTGTGATGTCTTATTCTATTGTACACAATCAAATATGTCTCGTTGTCCTGTATGTCCGCGTTTATATATGATTAGTGCCATACCTGGAGAGCACAAAACAGCACTGCTGTTCATTGTCCTGGTGCAGGAACATGGTGCTGTCACTTCTAGGCTACATGGAGATTTATTTATCCCAGTTTAAGCTTTTAGTTTCTTGTGCTCTCTCCCCTCAAAATGAATCATTTTTGGTGGACAACTTGACATGGATAAAATAAGATAAAATCATCAGCTCATAGGAGAAGAGAGACTTCCTCTAAAAGCAGGTGATGAATCACTGATGCTGCTTTTTTGTCTTTGGTTATTATCCACTGTTATCCCATGTTTGAGTCATGCATAGAAACCCTTGGGCTTTTCATTTAGATTCAAAATCGCTTAAGCCCTGCTATGGAGATATTTGTGTGTTAAGCAGGATTGAATATCTGTTAAATTTTGTAGTTTAACAGATGCTATGTTTTTGTTTTGTTTTAACTGGTACAAATGCCTATCTATTTATTATATAGAGGCAACCATAGAGGCAATCAGTGGTCTGTTCATGTGACAACCAAAAATCCAGCCGTGACCCCAGTGAGCACTGGGACTCTGGAACCAGCCATAGATAAAAATAAGAGATAATCCAGTGAATATGCACAGAGATCAGAAACTGTACAGATTACAACCACTCAGACATCTGGATCTAACAGTGGCACTAACTGAAGCACAACTCCCTATCAACAAACCAACAAGCACCTGAGCACCAACAAACCTCACTTTGACAAAGGTGGTATGTCAGTCAGCGAGGTTTACCATAGGGAACCTTTACATTTCATTTACATTTCCAACATTTAACAGACGCCCTTATCCAGAGCGACTTACAACTTGTACAGTATTACAATCCAAGCAATTGTGGGTTTAGGGTCTTACTTAGGGACCAGAGGCAGATGTGGGATTTGAACCCTGGACCACACATGAACTCCAGAGTCCAGCACTTTAACCACTAGGCCACCACAGTCCCAGTTCCAGTCCCAGGGAACCAGTGCATTAACTAATGAGCCATCCTGGTTCTTATGAAAGGGAGGTCTGTTGGTTGTGGAGTTGTGTTTTGGTTAACTGATACTGTAAAGCCAATCTTTAGTTTCACTGGTACTCCTGAGGTCCAGCTCCCTTGGTCCAAATTGTTCTGCTTCGTACAGTTTTTAGTTTGTGTGTATTCATCTGATTACCTCTCAGATTTGCCAGGGCAGGGTTCCTGAGTCTGACTGTCCTCAGGGGTGGTGGATGGGTTGGAATTGTGTACATAACATCACCAACCAGTACCAGAGCAATACATTATTAAAAAATATTATAAGGCTATTCTTGCATTCATTGTATTCCTAAGGATAATTAATTTCTGAAATTAAACAGTGACTTAAACATCTGCTTAATTGCTTTTCTGTAATGCTTTGTTTTGTTCCTTTTCAACCTCATTCTTTTCAGTTTGGCAATAAGGTGGTGGCCCATGCAGCATGTGACATCTTTCAGCTGCTGATCTGTCACTGGCAGCACCTGCAGAAACTGGAGCAGTCACTTCCTAAGAGAATAATTGAGGTATGTGCATGTAGGTCTCCTTTTGACAGGGAACATGTGTTTATAATTTCTTTCTTTCACTGCTGTACATTGACTGAGGGAAGAACAGGGTTTGATGTGGCCTGCTGTTTTGATTTCATTTCTTTGCAGATTTTTGTAGCAACTATTGCATTCCTACTGCCTAGTGCTGAACACTCAACAGTAGAGGCTGATAAAAAGGTAAGTGCAAAAACCAAAGGACACGTTTGGTTTCATTTATTATTGCATAAGCATCGATGGCCATATTCACGGCAGACTCAAACGTTGTTGCAACACACTAGCCGTGGGCCAATTAAGAGCGACCGGCCAATCTACTGCATGTCTTTGGAATGTGGGAGGAAACCAGAGCACTTAGGGTAAACCCATGTGGATGTATGGAGAACATACAAACTCCACACAGAAGTAGTGATCTTGGAACTGAAAAGCGACTGTGCTAATCTTGTGTAAAACCGTACCACTCCCCAAATGATGTGAAGTGTTTAATTATTTGTGTTTGTTAATGGAAAGCATATTTGTACACACGGGTGTCAATAAATTATTCAGACAGCTAAAATTGTAAAAAGAAATAAAAAGAGAGCGATTGGAATAATTGTATATCTGCATACATTAATTCTAAATAATGTTCGGATCTTAATCCAATACAATTAATTGATAATTATTACTCTGATAAACTAAAAACAACTGTACATTTAAAGATCCCATTTGAACATTTTGATCACTTAAAATCAATATCAGAATAAAGAATATGACTTCTTATAATAACTGAGCAGCACCTCTGTTAGCTGCAGTGCTGATTCCTAATAATTTTAGTCGTTTTTTGACCACTTCTGGTCAACCCACAGTATCTCAATTGTGTTTGGACTATCTTGGGGTACCTTCAACTGAAATGCGAAACTCAAATTTCCTTATTGTGAGCAGGGAAATGTTTTTGGAAAAGCTCACTAAATTTGAGTGTGAAATAAGGTGCCACCGTTGCTACAAGTCAGTTTGTGGTTTACCTATGCAGAAAAAAAAATCACAATCAGCTGTGTGTGGTGTAAATAAAAAGTGGAAGCATTTAGAAACCAAAGCAACTCAGCCAGAAAGTGACAAATCACTTAGTTATTTGATGCATGGTAAGAGTCAGGGCTTAAAGAAAATTGACAAATGCGTATTTCATTATAAAGAGTTGTTAAAGCTGTTTAATTAAATGAAGTGCAGCAATTATTCTTAGTACAGTGATATTTATTCAAAATATGAGGTAATATTTGAATAGTAGCTTTTAAGAAACTTATAAAAAATATTTAAATTAGGGGATATTTCATACATTTTTATGAGCAGTATATGTTGTGATAAATATTATTATTATTCTGTTATTATTTTCTATATTGCCCACCCATGTTGTAAGCATTACTAAGCATTCTACAATATTCGGTTGGTGTCTGTCTTGTGCATTTTGGCTCAGTGTTAGTTCCGTGCCCCAACTTCTTTTGAGCTTCATGTCCTGGAACAGTAATACAATACAGGTAATTCTCTTTGTATGGTTGGGATATGTTCCAAAAAAAGTTTATGTCATAGTGTAGGACCGCAGAGTTTATATCTATATAAGCTTTGAATATTGAATAGTGTAAAACAAACACAAAATGGTTAATCCATTGACAGACACTGCTCCTCTACTCATTCAGCTGGTTGCTGCATAGGTACCCAGCTTCTCCAGGAAATCCTCATACTTCTTATCAATTGCCTTGGGAGATTCACAATTTAAAATTCACATTACAGTTTCTGCCAAGTGTATGTTTGTGTATTATTAGATTTCCAGCATTAGGGTTGAAAGATCATTAACTGAACATTAACTTTGCAAGGTGCAGAGACTAGTGGCAACCGCACAGCCCTAAATCATAATTACGAGACTTTCTTCACCATGCTTTGTTGGCATGCAAGAAGTTCACTATTAGGCAATGTAGTTTCCGAACAGTTTGTCTTACTTGATGAACACTTATGTCACAAGAAATGCTTTTGTAGCCTTTTGAAGCACTTTAAAAGAGCGCACTAAGTCTTGTTCACTAATTCGAACATTTGGGGCAGCACGGTGGCTCGGTGGGTAGCACCACTTGCCTCACAACAAGAAGGTCCCGGGTTCAATCCCAGGTGGG
>JAUZSV010253866.1:0-12233 GCA_034780495.1 Parotocinclus cesarpintoi
TTGGAATAAGGCTGTAACGTAACAAAATGTGGAAAAAGTAAAGCTCTGTGAATACTTTCCGGATGCACTGTATATTTCTAAAATCGGTCCTCAGTGGGAAGTCCTTGGAGTGATGGAGGGAGTTTCTGCACTCTGTAGTTGCAAAGATTTGAGGGGTGTTTTTGGTCATTATCCTGCTGCACTAAGTCCTTCTCCACAAAGATCCAGACGAGCATTCCATTTGTGGTCTAAAACTTTTAGCCCCCACTGTATGACTCTTCCCCCTGGTTGAGTAACATGGCCAAGCACTCTGTCTGCATTTCCCGGTGGACCTATGGATGCTGCCGCTCAAGTAAGTGGATAATCGGAGGATATAAAACAGGATCCCCCCCCCATGTATCCCATTAGGTTTGGCATCTATACAGACTCGCATCTCCTTAAACTGACCTTGATCTCACAAAAGAAAGTTTGGCAGCAAAACTTCTGTCCCACTTCACATAAACCATGTGAAAGTAAGATAATACAGCTCTGAAAGAAAGAGGACCTAGAGAGTGTAAGAAATGTGTAGATAAGACTCCCATCTAAGCCAAACTGCATTAGTAGATCAATTAAATGCAAGCTGCTGGTAGCCGGGCTCCGTCAGAGCCATTAGTAAAGGTAGAAGAATCCTCTAGTGTGGAAAGTGCTAAGCACCCAAACTGCAGCCTCTCCATAATGATTTACCAAAATGCTTCTTAACTGTGCTGTCAGCTCCCATTGTGCCTGATGAAAAATTGATAGGTAGAGTGATGCCCCACTGACGAAATAATTACACTACTCCTGATGAAATAAAAGTTTGAGAGACTTTTAGAAAAATGAATCAGCTTATACCTCTTCTCAGTTCAGTCAGAGAGTAACACAAAGCCCACATTAGTGTTAAGTGTAGTTGTGCGCAGTAAATGTTTTTATATGTAAAATGTGAAGTAATCATTGGCTGTGGATCAGTAAAGAAAAGAGTACAGAGTTTGGTTTTCAGCCAGGAACTAATTGGTCTTCTTGGTTATTATGGTGGAGGAAGCGGTTAATGCTGTCAAATGTGCCTAGCTACTATGGATGTAACCTTGCTCTTGTGGGAAATTGCTATTGACACTGATGCAACATTGAATAAACAAATAAATCTTAAACCCTAAATCACTCCTTCTCAAGGAGCTGCATTGCGGCAAACCAAGAGCTATATTGCAACATTGCAACAAGCTTGTTGAAAAAACCTAAACTTGAGCAATGAAACGGTGTATACGAGATATTAGATATGAGATAACACACATATAATGTTACTAAATAAATTGTCTAGATATTCACTAATTGTCTAAGTATTTATAACATCACTTCAATCACTTTTTAGCCGATCAAATTGGTTGGTTCTTCAAGCTGACATGCTGTCTATCTATTTAAGTCCCTGTAAAGATGGCTACTTATCTATTATTAGCTAGTTGTTTGACAGAAACTAGATCTTTCATTTTAATAGTTTGCTAATGTCCAAACTGGGAGCTGTTTCAGTCTAGACGCAGGCATTAAAATGTCAGCATATAGATCTGTGGCTGAATACTACTGTGATTCTGATTTAACATATGCTTTAAGATCATCCCAGCCCTGCATTATTACACCAGTGATTTAACCGTTTAAGTCCCAGACCTCCTTCCTAATTTTTAATTAACATGCACAATAAAGAATCAGAGATAACTTATAAGAGTAAGAGTAAATAATCCCGCACATCATTTATGAGCACCATTTTTATTTTGAACTTCACTGACCTTAATGATCATTAGAGGCATTTTCTCTCCCAGAAATCACTTGTTCTAAATCAATTTTCAACAGATGGCCTTTCTTCTCCTCTCAAATGTATTTTCTCCTCTCAGTCTCATCTGACATGCTTCTGATCAGCAGTATCTAGTTAATGATGAGAGCTGTGGCACAGATTATGCATAACTGGCTGCTTGTCTGACTCACTGAATTCTCTCAGATGTGTGATGGGACTGACAGACAGAAAAGTATGATTGGTTTCACGTCAAGTGTGGGGCTAAAAATAATCACCTAACTCTTAACCTGTTTCTAACAAGTGTGAATAACTGATATAATAGCATGATATCCCATGTGTACAGTACTGTGCAATCTTCATTGAGATACCAAGCTGACCCTACAGTGCTAAGAAACATAATGGACAGTAGGGTAGCAGCCAAGAAACCACTTTTTCAGAAGGGATGAAGATCAGTGCAAATTGGTGTTATGGAGTGACAGTGCTTGAAATGTTTAGGTCCGATCATCAACAATATGCTATATATAGTTATTATACCATTGCTAAAACAACAAATGTTATGATGTGGCTTAAGACCTTTGCACAGTATTGTATGTGGGTGTTTTTTACTATTTAATCTGTGTCCCTCTATTTGCATGTGTTAACTGACCATAATGGAAATTAGTCCATTTGTAATGCATGGGGGACTGGAAGTGGTCTTGCACTAACCCATCACACATGTCTGTGCCTCTTTAACAGTAGCCGATGAGATTAACCACACAACGTGCCTAAACAGGATAGAAGGTAAGATTACGAATTGAAGATATCCATCATGCTTTTTTGCAATTGGATTCCCTGTAAATGGGCATGCTAGTGCTCACAACAAACCAGTTTCCGAGAGTTCCTACACCATTGACTGTAATAATAAAAGATAATAAAAGCGTATTTATAAAATAAATAATTGCAGCCTAAGAAACATACCAAACACAGTTTCCAAACATGTAACTATGTAATATATATTCCATAATATATGTATTTTAGTATATAAGTAATATATAATTACTATGCTGTGTTACCCTGTGGAGCACAAAAGTTTTTAAATTTGCTAAAAACTCTCTGGCAGTCAATTTATAATAGGGGCCTGCTTAAATATTTATTTTTCTATGCATACAATGTCATTTAAACAGACTTGTAACAAATGCGGCATAAAGAGAGGTGTCTGTGTGTCTGTGTGTCTGTGTGTCTGTGTGTCTGTGTGTCTGTGTGTCTGCCTGGCAAATGCTGTATAGCTGTGCTAGAATCTGGTTTGAACTACAGATCCTCAAAGTCAGGCAAACCTGTTTGTCTGGCTGCAATTAATCCATCAATGCCGAGTTGCTAGATTTATGCACTGTAGTCACAGCTCACGAAAACGAGCTTTCTGGACTACACTGAGATAGACTAGTCTCTGGTTCATTCATGCATCTGGAACAAACATCTAGCCAAGAATAGTGACTAATATGAAAAACTGACTGTGTAAGTGGTCACTATATATAGGTACAAGATAATTTAAAAGTAATTGGGTTTTATGTTGCATGAATTCAAGTCAGCTATCACACCTGGAACTTATTTCATTTTTGTAGGGGGTTTGAAAACAAATTGAGCAGCCTCAAATGTCCTTAGTACTTATAAAATCCACAAGAGGCCTTTCCTTTGAGTTTTTTCCTGGTTCCTCCTCTTGAACCCAGTTTCATTCATAAACATATTTACATTTTTTTTGCACCTGGAAGTGTTCCGGCCGTAGAAACCTATACCTGTTTAAGTTTAGCTGTACATTTAATTGGCTACCACCACAGCAATGACTAACCCATCATAACCCACATCTTGTTACAATCCCTTGAACTTTGTCTCATTGTGGTTGGAAAGTGGAACCATGTGGTGCAGGTCAGTGTGGTAGAAAATGTGCTGGTCAATTATAGTTCGCTGGAACAGAAATGAGGCATGTTAACCAAAAATGGGGTTCGTAATTTCTCCATGTGGCAATTCAGCACTATTGCAGATAGTGTTGCAATAATGGTACATAAAAGTGTCATCAGTGATCAAGCTTGGCCATCAGAAGTTAATTAGGACAGGTGTAAAGAGACTGTTGGAAAAAGCTGTTTTCTGGGATGCTAATGATGCAGAACAGGCTGGCACAGCAGCTCGGGTGACCCTAGGGCCCCTTCACCCTTTCTTGGAAACCAGAACATGACTTCCCCTGGCCACATGGAGCTATTCTTACCCTAATCACCCTTTTAGTGCCATACTTTAAATCCCAACTGGCTGAATAAATTAGGTGTAATATGGAACCAATGTCCATATACACAAGTCGACCGGAATGACTGGTTACCTCAAGAAATTACCTTCAGAAAAGTATGATAATGAGGCACAAACCACAGATCTCACATTACCCACACACATATTAGTAAGACCCCTTGTGATACCTGCTTTAAACACTTAATTTGAGAGGTAATCGCTCATCAACATTAAGGTGTCGTACTCCCATTTGTATTTTGACTAATTTAGAAGATATAGTGAGTCAGCACATTGTTTTTTGTTTTTTTTATCTATCACACTATGAGCCCTTATGAAGCTATTGTATAGGATATCTAAGCTTCTCACTACTACTAATCATCTGTGAGCTGGCAGATAGAAGGAAGGCATGTTTTGGTTGCAGAAAACCTTTGTCTTTTTTGAGTGACAGCAAGCTCTGTATTACGTTTGCGATATGAATCGTGGCCTTTTGAGAGATGCTTGTCAAAAGCCTGCTGTGCTCTAGATGAGGAGGAAAAACACTGAGAGAGAACAATTACCAGCTTTTCTGTCTGTAAAGCCCTTCTCCCCTTCATAACACAATGTCAGTGCTTGCGATGCTGAATGAGCACGGCGGGATGATCATCCCAAGATCCTGTACAAAGCAGATGTCGTTGGTGTTTCCTCAAACTAGAAAAGCAGGCTTGGCTTTATCCGCTGTTCTTTTTTGTGTTTGACATGCATGCTGCGTCTGCGATCCAGTAAAACAAGCGTGTTTCTAGGTTTTTCCAATTATGCAGGATTTGGAGTATTCAGATTAAACCTACTTATCCTGCCAACATATGAGTGGAAGTATTGTTTCGATTCAAGGTTTCTTTCTGCATTTTGAGTGCTTACTGTTGCTATTCATTGTCTCTGAGAAAAATAAACAAAATCCCTCTTTTCTGAACATTTGTAGAAATACACTTTATTGTCAAGTAGATTGCTTTGGTAATCAACAGTGATGGTGTGAAGTGTTTTGGAGACTGTGGATGTACAGAGGTAAAAGTACTGAACTCTGGAGCAGAATGTCCCAGGGTTTAAGCCCCAACAAGTTCCCCTTGTCGGGTACATGAGCAAGGCCCTTAACCCACAACGGTTTGTTTTGTATGTTGTTAAATTTATTTGGTTGTTAGTCAGTCTTCATGGCAATACAAAAAGAATGCTCTGCGAATTCAGAAAATTTCTTAAATCATTTTAAGTACATTGAAATGCTCATGCTGATAAGTGGAAAGTTTAAGTGGAGTTTTCCCTCACTGTGTTTACAGATATATTCATTTGGCATGCCTAATCTTTTAATTAATGCCTTCACAAATGAAAACTGAAATTCAAATAAATTATTTGTTTATAGTGTCTGATACTGGGCTTCTAACGAGAGTCTTAGCAATTATGGCTGCCAGAAAAATATTAGCAGAACAATGCACACATTTTCCCTATGGAGAATATGGCGTCCTTGGCAGGATTCTGGACACATTTGTAGCACAATGCATTGATTGACACACCATTTTATCTAGAGTTCCATAAGTCAATAGCCACCTCGTGGGCTTATTTGTTTTCTACTTTCAGATTCACTGTTTGCAGGTGTAGAATGAGATGAGTTGTTTTTTTTTATTATTATATATCCCTTCCTTGTATGCACTCTTACAACCCTTTCATGTGTAAAAACACTCATTTCCAGCAACCATATAGATATGACACATATCCCACATTGCATAGTTCTTATGAGGTCAGGGGCCATTTTGATTCTAAAACAATTTGGCTTGCTCTGTCTCCATCTAACCCTGCATAAACTGTCTATTAGTGGGTAATTTACCAGTTTAGTGAGAATATCTGTTGCTAGTAGAACTGAGAGTAAAATAATCTGTGCTCTAGCTCTTATTTGACTAATCGTTTGTAATGCAGGTTTGCTTGATTGAATGATCAACAACATCAAGAACAGCATGTTAAGCTGCTACTGCTTGTAAAGAAAT
Source organism: Parotocinclus cesarpintoi (assembly GCA_034780495.1). NCBI lineage: Eukaryota > Metazoa > Chordata > Actinopteri > Siluriformes > Loricariidae > Parotocinclus > Parotocinclus cesarpintoi. The sequence goes on from JAUZSV010253866.1 coordinate 6,031, forward strand.
TATATAGTTACAGTTTCATGCACAGCATAAATCAATGCCATCCATTTAACTCCATATTCTTTTAATACAGAAGTATACTTTAAGGAGAGAAAGCTGGTAATAGATTTTAAATTTTTAATTAATTAATTTATTTATTATTCTTTTTTTTTAAGGGATGACAGCCTGATGATGACCTATTTTACTTCATGTCTTTCCACCCAGAGCTCCTCTGTGAATTCAGGGGCCATCACTGGGCATGCTCAATTTGGATGTCTGAAAATCAGCCTTTGCTGAAATGGAAGGAAAAGCAGTTAACAGGGGCAACACAGAGAACCACATGGTCCATTGATGGACATGGAAACGTCTTTGTTTAAAAACAATCCCACCATATGCTTGATGGTGCTGTGCGAATATATTGACTTCTTTATAAATATATGTGCTGTTTTCAAAGCGGTATTTAAGAGTCTTGAACTCTTTGTAGTTTGCTAGGGTAAACATTGGCCCTAACCAGAAAAAAATAGTTGAATGTTAATGTTTCGTGAAAATGGCAATAATATATGCCTGCATCTTAAATGAAACATTACCATGATAAGTATGATGCACATAACAGGTTGTATTATTGTAGATGCTCTGTTTATGTCAACCTAATTTTTCAAGAGGGTCATTTGCAGCATAAGGTTGACAGTTACAATCCTAAAGAATGAAAAATATATATTTGAGCTTGTATTTAAAATATTAACACGACAGTACATTCTTATCTATGTTATGCATTGTATAAGGCTCATAGCAGTATTGTGAAATACCAAAGATCATCACCACATTTTACTTTAAAAACAATAATTTGTCTTCTAAATAGTCATGAGATGTCTAGTCCAACTATATGCTGTTTTTTGGGTGACCATTTATAAGTCAGATATTGTTTGACATTTCATTAAGTAATCCTGATGTTTAAGAAGGACCTGTGTTAGCCTTAGACAGGAGGAATGATGGTTGAATCTACAGCCTTGGAGGCCGTGTGGGATTTTCTACATTAACAGCTCTTCTGTTTGACATAACAGGCGTCATGGGTGGAATGGCACTTCTATCAGTTCTGTCAACAAACAGAAAAAATATGCCTGGCTGCGCTGCTTTGATTAGAAGCTTTTTGTCATCCATGGCATGTATATTAATATATTTATATGTAATTTGCATGTTAATTATATTTGGCTGCATAATGTTGCTCCATTATGCTGTACATATCAATGAGCTGTTGTCGAATGGATCAGTGGTGATGTGTGATTCTTACTTTCTTGAGTGGCACACTCTGTTAAACCTTTTGTATTTGTGTATTTCTTTTCTTTGTTTTGTGAACTTGGGTGAGCCATTGTGTTAACTATAAAAATTACCCTAGTCAACAGGTGGCACGTGGTGTTTGACATCTGTTCCACTTGCCTTGAAGTCTTTATCCACCTTGTGAATTTATTTTCAACTGGTTCTAATCAATATTTAGCACAACTGTTTAAGTGCAGTTACTGTTGTACATGAGGACCTTACCGCACTGAACGCATACAGTCACATGCTGCTCACAGGTGTGCAATGCTGAATTATTTCAGTGCATCTGTAAATAAATTACTAAATGTATTGATTTATTTATGCATTTGCACATATTTAGATGGTGGACTAACTGGATCTTCTTGTTCAAGTGCATCATTGTATACCAAATAAAGCTGTAGAACGTCCATAGGTTTACCACAGATATGAAGATGCAAAGTGGAGATGAATAGGCTGCAGATGTTAAATATTTGTAAATACCATTTTACAGCTAGGTTCTCATTTTATGAGCTAGAAAAGTCCCAAGAAAAAACACTCTGTATGCTTAAAATCAGGTTGACAGAACAAAGACACAGGGTACAGTATGCATATCAATCAGTTGTTAGATTTGCTCCCATCTGCATGGACCACCCTGCCATCCCAGAGAAACTTCTTCCTATTTTTTGTTGTTCCAGTTCACCAAAGCTATTAACACTTTATTGATGAACTGCAGGGAAGTACACTTACACCTTGACAAAGGCAGAGTGAACAAATTGTTAGAAATAATGGAAGAGTTAAATACCTTAAACAGAGTTCACTTCAGGGATGGATACCAGCCATAAAGTGCTTTTGGTATTGTAGGTTTTTATTCCAACCATGCAGGAACTAAACCACTTTCTACTTGTTTATTTAGCTGACCTTGGTCTAACTCCTTATTAGATGGAATAAAACCTGTTTTCTCACCTCGATGTACAACCCCAAATCAGAAAATATTGGTAAAGTTTACTTTGACATTTATTTTATTGCAGACAATATGAACTGAAGATAGATTCATATTTTGTCTCGTCAACTTCATTTCATTTCATAATAAACATCTACGTTTGCATTTCATGCCTGAAATACATTCCAAGTGAAATTGGAACTGTAAAGCTTTTGTCACTTTGTAATGTTGCCATTCCATCTTACAACGCTTTTGTTACCGAGCGATTTAGTGTGTCCTTCAGTTGGTGAGGGAGGTGTTGCAGGTCTAAAATGCAGGAATGGCTGTTTATTAACAAATAAATTAAATAGACCACAAAAACCCATGAAATATCTTAATACAAGCATGGACACTAGCATAGATAAAATGGTGAGCTGGTAATGATATAATGATCAAAGCAATAGTTTATGGTCAAGACATTTAGTCTGATTTAGCATTATCCCAAACAGTTTCAACATATAGGTAATTTGTACAAAATTTGTTTCGGTCAATTGCTTTATTTCTTAAGTCTGTGATTTCATTTTTTTTAAATGACTTTATTAGTGCTTTAAGGTATTGTAATGTAGTTTACAACTAAATAGTTAACACGTCATTATTAAAACTGAAGGGGAAAAAATGTCACAATATACATACATACGTAAATCTTAAATTCCACAGCCTGCGGTTTAAAAAAAAAGCTGTCCTTGCCGTACTTTATGGGTTCTTTATGCATTCTCTCTTTTTCAATCCTAGGTAACTCCAGTCGAGACGTAGGGCCTAATCTGGGTTTGAAGAAGTCAAGCTCTTTGGAAAGTCTTCAGACAGCTGTGGCTGAGGCGACTATCAATGGGGACGTCCCTTTCCACAGACCTCGACCCAGAATAATCCGGGGCCGTGGCTGCAATGACAGCTTCCGTGCTGCTATAGACAAGTCGTATGATAGGCCTGGTGTTACCATGGTGGATGACGAGGAGGAGGATGAAGGCATGGAAACATGTAAGTGCAGAGACAGTGAAGGGGAAGGACCAAAAACGCATTCTGACATTTTAGTTCTTCTTAATAGCAGGGCATGCCATCTGTTTCATAACCATAAATATTGTTTAACTTTATAATTATCTCACATTGCATCTCTAAAATAAATCCATTATCAGTGGTCCCATATGCCATAGGCTTAGACAATTGGTATACATGATATTGTAATCATGCTAAATAAAGTTGTTTATTTGTATTGCTTTATTTTATGCATAGGGTTTTTTGTAGCTTGAAATACTGAGCAATTATTTTCCAATATCGCACAAGTCTGCATAGGTGATATGTTTTCAGCCAGATTGCAATTCCATTAAGTCACTACAGAAGCGTGAGACATTTTTTCCCAGTGTATCTAGGTCACACTCCCCCTTACTGAAAGCCCTACCCCCAAACAAGAGGTGCATGACCAATCAGCATCCACGTTACTCTACTTATTACTATTATTATTAACCTCATCCGTGTGAGCTTCCACACATCCCTGCAGGCTGTTTTCTATCCACTGGGCTTTACTCATTCCCATCCACTTAATGCTTTCAGACTTGGAGTAGTAAAGCCTTTGTCCTGTTTACTGGCAGAAACAATTTGTCCTTCATCTCTCCTTGCAGCCCTATGTGAATACAATAAGTCTTTTATGCTTCCGTTATTTTGCTTGTCTTTAGTCTTAATGAATAAAGTTATTTATATGCTTAATATTGCTGGCTAATTGCATGGCAACTGGCTTTAAAAAGAAATCTTGCGCTTCTAAACTGTAACAAGCCCACACACGTAAGCAGGGGGGGAGTCCAAACTCATATGGTTGATCTTTGATCTTTAGAGTAACTGTACCTAACTTGGTGTCTTACGTTATATATGCTCAATAAAAAATGAAGTGCACCTAAATAGAAATGTCAGATTGCTCAAAACTGTGCATGTCTCTGGCAGATAAGGTGCTTCCTTCACTACCCTATAAAAAGTCTATCAGAGATTACTTTTGGGTAGTGAACCTCTTGGTGAGAGATCAATGGCTGCTAGGCATTGTGCCAAGTTTGCAGGCCATAAAACAGGCTCAACATTACTGAGAGAAGCAGGATGGTCATTTGATGAATTGGCTATCTTCTTACCCAGCTGTTAGTGGGTGCTGGGAGAAGTGCTTCTTTGAGAACATGCACAAATGGTCAACAGGTACCGGATGGCCCACACAACCAACGAGTAGAGAACATTGTTTAATTCGCCGACAATTACAAGTAGCTTTAAACAGTTCAATTGTCTACCATCCAGATACAGGTGGCAATTTCACTTCACACCCCATCTCTGTTCAGTCCAGTTTCAGGTGCTTTGCAGAAAGAATCTTGTTGCCACAGTCCCCTTTATATGTCCTTTTACTGACAGACAGCCACCTTCACCTTTGTTTACAGGGGTGTCGTGAACGAGAAATCTGGCCTGCTTTGAACTACGGTCCGTTACATATCTCAACTTGTATCCTGGCTAGAGGCAGTATTTGCTTTTACAAAGATAGCATTTGTTTTTCTGTCTGACAGAAGAACACGTAACTGGTAATAACCTCTGACCAGATTTGATTTTGAGGGTGGCGAAACTTTATCAGTGAGACTGACATGAGAGTAATAGCTTTACTGTTTTTAACACAGTGCACTTACTGGCCAATTTAGGTGACTATACACCTAGAACGTTCATGTTCATGCACGCTCCTCTGCAATTATTGAAACAGTGAGCCAATCCCCTTTTATTTTTGCTCTACACTGAATTTGGATTTGTTGTTAAAATGAATATGAGACAAAAGATCAACATTTTACCTTTTATTTCCAGGTATTTACATCATAATACAGTTCTGAAGGTATAGCACATTTTGTTCGAACCAACCCATTTTACTTGTGAGCAAAAGTATTGGAACATGTGACTGTGAGGTGTGTTTTGTTGTTATGTTACATGATTTACTTAAACCATAAGTTTGAGTTTCACCTGTGCAGTCTATGTATTTATAGTTGGAGGAATAACCAGCATAAAAACCAGAAAGCTGTCTATGGGTAAAAAAACAAGCAATTGTGAAGCTGAAAGACGATGGAAATCAATCAGAAACATTGCACAAATATTGACCATAGCCAGTTCAACCATTTGGAATGTCTTGAGAAAGAAAGTCATCACTGGTGTGCACCAAGTAACAGATGTCAGAAAACAACAGCATTTGATGACAGAAACATTGTGCGTGCTAAAAAGAATAACCCTAAAACAACTGTTAGTGACATCAGCAACAACCTCCAGAGGACAGAAGGTATCACAATCTATTGTTCGCAGATGACTTTATTTTGCAAATAAATATACAAATAAAATAATATAATTATTTGAAAAGTTTGCTTTAACCTGTTTTAAGTTTATCTGTTCAAATGCTTACTTCTTGCTCACAAAAAAATGTGTGGGTTCAAACAAAAGGTGCTATCTTCTGAAGTGTACTAGATCCAAATAAAAGTTGAAATGTTGAATTTTGTGTGTAATATATATATTTTTTAATGTCAAACCCAAATGTATTCTAGAGGAAAAATAAAGGGATTGTCCTTATTGTTCCAATACTTTTAAAGAGGAGTCTAGGTATGTATGTATAGTGATGCGGCTCGTGCTTTTAAAATTGCATACACATTTGCAGTCCAAAATTAAAATATAAATACTAATTAAGTTTTTACATTTTATCAGACAGTAAACATTGTTTCTTATTGAATCTTAACGAATACTATATGTAGTACTTTAAGTAAATATTCTTTTTTTGTTGTTGTTTTGCTTGTGTCATGTTAACACATTTGGCTTTAGGTCAGTGAAATTACACATTGTTATGTACAGTGCATCCGGAAAGTATTCATAGCACTTCACTTTTTCTACATTTTGTTACGTTACAGCCTTATTTCTAATTGTATTAAATTAATCTCTTTCCTCAAAATTCGACACAAAATACCCCATTATG
>JAUZSV010253976.1:0-12233 GCA_034780495.1 Parotocinclus cesarpintoi
CATTATTAGCAAAAACTTTAAATTGTTTAACCATCTGGAGCTTGTTGAAACTGTCTGAAAGAAGGTGCATGTTTATTTTACCACCATATGCACAAACAAAGAGCAAAGCATTACCAAGGATGAGAGCTGTAAATTCTGTGGTCTTTAAATGTCCAATTAGATGCCACATCAGTGCCAAGAAACTGTTTTGAAAGTGAGGGAAGCATTTTCTTTCATCTAAACACACTCATAAGCATGTAGAGTTCATGTAGAGTTAACGCTGCCTGAACACTAATTAAAACCAGGTTCTGTGCCCAGAGCTGTTGGGCAACAGATTTTCAAATTGGGTTTGTAGGTTGATACGAGGTTATAGAAGTTCACCAGACCAAAAATTACTCACCTGCGACTGAAACATACCTAATAGTGTGTAATACCTTATTAATAACATAAATTACAGCCGCAGTTTCTGGAGGTAGGTGACATCAAAGGTCAGCCACTCTTGCATCAGAAAATTGCTTTTTAAGAGGATTCACATCTGGGGATTTTGCAGGTCAGACCAGATGTGTAACTACTCCTGAAAAGTGTCTTTTTGCCCTTTGTAACTAGGCATCTTTATGGGCAGAAGTGAGCATAGACCTTTTGCGTGCCACTCTGCCCCATATGTACATGGTATGCACTTCCCTCAGAAATTGGCTTCTAGACGCAATGTTTGCCTGGAAGTGAAGAGATTTTTCTCCACAAGCCACAAATCATGCCAGTGCTCCCTGTCTCAATTTCGGCCACAATTCCGGCAAGACTTTCCTGTACACTGGAATTTTGGCCCCTGCTGGTAGACCCGTATGACCGTACGTTTTGATACACCTGCAAATTCAGTTTATTCCTTCACACATGGTTTTTGGCACACCAAAATGCACTCATTTTTGCCAGTCATTACCAACTGCTTCGTGACCCATTTCCACACATCGACTGTAAACTTTACACTGTACTGTACCACCTTTTCTCAATCTATGAATCCTTTGACACCCTGCAAGTATTTATAGCCTGATCATTCTCCTCCAGCGGCCTCCGCAGGAGCCTGAAGTTGTTACCACCTTAAACACGCAGTGTGACTTATTTCTTATGATTGTACAAAGAATAACCCAGTGCTCACTGTTAAGGGAGGTGAAGGATCTGTGTTGATATGGCTCTTTGAATCTTGTTAGAATACAAACTCCACACAGTGAGAACAGAACTATAATCTGCCTATTTGAGGTATTAATCCACGTTTATGCGTTGCAGAGCTGATCATCACTGCAGGAGGCGAGAACATCCCACCAGTGCCCATAGAGGACGCAGTGAAGGAGGCTGTGCCAATTATTAGCAACGCCATGCTGATCGGAGACAAGCGCAAGTTCCTCTCCATGCTGCTGACCGTAAAGGTACAACCAGTGGAGAGTGGGAGTGTGAACTTACCACAAGGATAGATGGGTCAGAAGATTTGGGCTTTGTGTGGACCATTTGGTGTAGCTGTAGATTTAATTCAACAAATGTAAAGCATCCCATTTTTTTAACCCCAGCTTATCTTGCTCGGGGTCGCAGGGTGTGGGGCACTGGTGCTCTGTCCAGAGTGTATCACAGGGTTACCTTGGATTTAAATACAGGCCTCAATTCTATACTGCTTACAGAACTTCAAAATGTCCCCTAATAATAATATATCCCATCCCATATATCCTCATTTGTGTTTGTCTGTCTGTCTGTCTGTCTGTCTCTTTGTCTCTCTCTGTCTGTGTGTCTCTTTGTCTCTCTCTGTCTGTGTGTCTCTTTGTCTCTCTCTGTCTGTGTGTCTTTGTCTGTCTCTGTCTCTCTCTGTCTGTGTCTCTGTCTCTCTCTGTCTATGTGTCTCTCTGTGTGTCTCTCTCTCTCTTTCTGTCTCTCTGTCACTTTCTGTCTCTTTGTCTGTCTCTCTTTCTGTCTGTCTCTCTCTCTGTGTGTGTCTTGCTGTACCAAATCTGCTTACAGTCAGTGAGTTTACATGAACTTAATAACTCAATAAATGTAGAATCAGAAAACCTATATTTTGTCAGTAATCCGATCACCATTAATGTGATTTGACCACAGAAATTGATTGCTGAATGTTAAAAAAAAGTCCTCACTTCTCATTTACTTTTTAACACATCATTTACTTTTTTGACAGCAACTTTTAAAAACAACAGATTTTTAAGTTAATTTGTAGCATTAATTAGCTTTAGTTATCATTTTGTGTCAATTGACAGTCCTCACAAGGATAGCAAAGCAATCTTGTGTGTGTTTTTGTTGTTGCTTTGTTTTAATGGTTTGTTAATGTGTTCGGTTTAAACTTGTGCCAGGCTTTAAAAAGTGTTATTTGAGCCACGCCTGGTGAACAACAGCTTACAAAACAAAAGTGTAAAGTACCTTATAAACTAAGTGTCGTAACTGTCATTATAACACAGATAACAGCTTTACTGTCTAAAAATCAAACTCCCTGCCTTTTCTACAGTCTTGCTTGAAAGTTTGTGAACTATTTATACTATTCTGTTTTATGTATGACCTGTAACTTCAGCAGATTTAATAGATAAAATAAACCACAGTTAATCAGGAACGTGAAACCTTCATGCTTAACTCATTATTTATTCTTCTACAAGTAAAATTTGGTAAAAACTTTTTTTTTTAAAACAATATACTTACTGATTACTATTAGACATGTAAATAATTGAGCGACAGGTCAGATATGTGCAGCTGCAAACATACAGTCTGCATTAATAAGCAAAGATGAAATAAAGTACTAGTTAATTAAAATGAGTTAAAATGCAGTACATTAGAAACAGTTACTTTTCGGCCATTTTTCTATACGGGCTTTCAAGTCTCCACCTGGTGGTGAATAGTAGCAACTGTAGGTGCATCTTTTAGATACGTTATCTATTAAAAACAAAGACTGACCAAAATTATAAGCTTTAAACATAGTTATACTGAGAGGTATAATTGTATTATATAATATTTTATATTATAGTAATATGCCTCAATTAACCACTTATGTACAGTACAGCTGAATTATTTTCATATCCGCATATATTATATGCATACATATATTCATATGCTTAACATAGATAATTTTCTTTGCTTTACTATATAATTGACTGGATTATAACTCAATAAATATTTTTTAACAAAAGCAGAAGTAAAATACAAATAATAATAGTAATAAACACTGATCAAATTTGTTCTCTCTCTCTTAGTGCCAGGTGAACGCTGAATCGGGGGCACCAGAGGACGAGCTTACCCCAGAAGTTATAGAATGGTGCAGGAAGTTGGGTAGCTCCTCCACGCGGGTGTCTGAGGTCTCTGGGGGGCGAGATCGCCTGGTCCATGCTGAAATTGAAAAGGGAATCGCTCGAGTGAATGAGAAGGCCACGTCCAATGCCCAGCGCATCCAGAAATTCACTGTGCTCGAACAAGACTTCTCCATCATCAGCGGAGAGCTTGGTGTGTGTGTGTGTGTGTGTGTGTGTGTGTGTGTGTGTGTGTGTCTGAGAATCAGACACTCTGTCTTTTTGTCTCTCTCTCTCCTTCTTTCTCTCTCTCTTCCTCTCTCTATCTCTCTCACTCACTCTCTTTCTCTCTCTCTCTCGCGCTCTCTCTCTCTCTCTGATATTTGTTTTATATATTTCTCTCTGTCTTTCTTTCTCTCTCCCTCTCTCTCATTCTCTCTCTCTATCTCTCTCACTCACTCTCTTTCTCTCTCTTTCTCTTTCTCTCTCTCTCTGATATTTGTTTTATATATTTCTCTCTTTCTCTCTCTCTCTCTCCCTCTCTCTCATTCTCTCTCTCTCTCTCTCTCTATTTGTTTTATATCTTTCTTTCACTCTCTCTTTCTCTCTCTCTCTCTCTTTCTCTCTCTCACTCTCTCCTTCTCTTTCTCTCTGATATTTATGTTTTATATCTTACTCTCTGTTTCTCCTCTCTCTGGTCGTAGGTTAAATCTGTACAATAGTGGGTTGTTTATTAAAACCACGCCCTCTTTCTCAGGTCCCACTATGAAGCTTAAGAGGCCGGTGGTCCAGAAGATGTACAAAGAGCAAATCGAGAACTTCTACAAAGAGATCACCACCCCGACCACCCCTGACAACCCCCTGCCCCCCAAATGAGGTCCCATCAGTCACCAGTGAGAGTGCAGAGACTTGCGTGTGCAGACACAAACCAGCAGCCCATCACATTCAGCTTTTCTTTTTTCATGTTTAAATGTCTTTCTGTCACTCTTCATCTGACTGCTCTTAGACAGTCACTGTGTTCTGATGTAACTGCTACAATGTCAATCTTTCAGCTAATCGTTTCCTCTGCTGTTAATTGGTTCGCCTTTAATCCTGGTTCATTCGGTCGAGCAGCTTTACGTTTCCAAAAGCTTTGCGTGTTCGTTAGGTTGAGTGGCTATTTATTTTTGCTTTGCTCAATTCGTAGTGTCAGATGAAGTCCACAGTGAGCTGTGCATTTGAAGGATCTGATAATCTAGTAGAGGAATCTGCAGTCAGATGTTTACATGTGTATTTATATTGCTTATTTATGGTTTCGGTGTGAGATTAAGAAAGAAATGGAACATGGGCGACATTATGCGAGTTTAGGACCGGGGTTTCGTCTCCATCCTATGAACTTCGGCTCACGAGGCTTCCTAATGTCTAAAAGTTGTACTGGGAGACCTAGGACCACATCTGTCTGTCTCTCTAGTCGTTTGTCTTAAGCTATATATAGAGGTGGACATGGGCTCGAGACTTTGCATATGCAATAGAGGGATTGTATAGAGGGTGATTTTAAATATACTGCTCACAAAAAGGAGGGGATAATTAAAAAGAAAATATCGTCTCATTTTTGTAAGCAGCGTAGCAGCCTCTAACGTGTGTATATTATCAATTACATCCTTTGCTCTCTGTGTGTGTGTTTTCCCTGTGATTCTTGGGTGGCACAGCACCAGTTTGTTAATCCGCCATTGATGTGGCTCAAATCGGGTCACACTCTGGCATGACTGGCCGTGTCAGCAGGAGGGGAGGCAGGACAGGGAAACATTCCTCCTGCACCCGGCCATATGCCTGGACTATTTAAGCCCTCCGCCTCGCTGACCCGTCTGTGGTGCAATGGCGTATGATGCCTCAGTGTGTTCTGCATGCTCTCATGGAGTTTGAGGGGTTCTTCTCAAATTAAAACATTTACGTTAGGCCAATTGGCATATCTAAAGTCCAAGTCTGAGGCCTGATTCCCTGGATGAAGCGGGTGTGGAAAGTGAATGATTAACATCAGTAAACCCTGTATGCGTATGACCCTGTCTCAGGGTGTGTGGGAGTGAAATTAACTCCAGAACTAATGAAGGTCAACTTCTGACGTTCCTCTGGACACTAGAGTATAAACTTTATTGGTTCTAGAAGGGACCCAGTACGTATATTGGGTTATACACTTGTTCCATTTGGTGTCCAAATTGGTCGACTTGAGTAACGCTTGAATTCCACTACAGGCAGGTCTGGTCTTAGGTCAGTCTTGGAGTGAGTCGAGTATCACAAATCTGATGCTTTAAATAAAGGATGATGAGGAAACTTCCGCTTATACTCTCATAACATGATGTTTGCACTATTTATTTGTAATTAACTCGCATGTGTTGGTCTGATTTCATGGCTTAAACAGCAGCCCTTTAAAAAAGCACTATGAAATTTAAACCATGAAACCACAGCATCAAAGCCATATTTTTTTTTCCTTTTTTGTCATCAAAACGCTTTCTCGTGGTGTGATTATTTTGTAATTATGCATACTGCTGTGAATTTGTTACATAGTGTAAATAGGATCGTTCTCTACTTACGCCTGACTGTGTGTAAACATTCACATTTGTTCAAGCTTGACTTGTGTGTGTGTGTGTTTCTAATAAACATGTAAATGTGCAGCCCAGCAGCTGCACACAGTGCCAATGAATCCAAAAATATTTACACACAGTGACTTCTACTAAGAGAATAAAAATGTATCGGTCAAATATATGAGGAATCTTTGTGAAATTTGACATTCGAGAAGAAATAAACATATACAGCAAATTTGATTGGTCTGCCAGAATTTTGGGGGCATTTTACTGGCCAGTGGCCCTTCTAATCTGTGTGTGTGTGTGTTGAGATTTCCACGGAAGATGTCAAAGTCTGGGACACTGGGCAACAAAAACGGGAAAATTACATATAACAAATAACATGCAACAATCTGACGATCAATCTACGAAAACGAACTTCTGGCGACCCCTGGTGGCCGCACTGGAATCACTTTTCTAAGAAAGCCACTGGATTTGTTTTTTTATACCTCAGAAGATTTAATGGGAAAAAATGCTCACTTTAATACTTAACCCTTTCAGTCCTGATTTTATTTTAATGGAAAATGTTTCTGTGCAATGCTTCTTTAAAGGATCTAAATATTTTAGTACAGTGGAACCTGGGAGTTCTGAATTGAAATTAAATTCCGACTTTGTTCATAATAGATTTCAAATTGGATCAGCTTTCTAAAAACCAGTTATATTTAAATTCCGAGGTTCCACTGTACTGAAATAGTTTGATCCTCTAAACAAACATTGTACAAAAACATTTTATTAAAGTAAATTCAGGACTGAAAGGATTAAGCAGGGATTACAGTGGGCCCTTTTCCCCCAGAAATTACATTTTTAGCCATCACAAACATTTAAGTGCACTTTTATATCAAAAACATTTTTGTGACAACAGACTTTCTAGCCACCATTTGGAATCAACAGAACTAAAGAGTTAATACAAACCATGATTTACACTCAGTCAGCTTGACATATAGAAGATTATTTAAAAAAAACAACACACACACAAAGTGAAACAACCATTAATTAAACATTTATGGATCCTCTGCTGTGCTTAACAGTTGGGGCAGACTCTGGACAGAAGACATATTGGATGACTTAATTTTTGGGTTATATGCTCTTGTTTGACCCATTTGGCCCACCAAGTTGCCTCATGTTGCAAAGTTACACATTCAACAGTTAGTTGGAAAAGTCAGAATGCTTATTTGAAGTTGAACTGCTAATAAGTAATTATTCTAAACGTATATATGTGGGCAAAATAAACTATCCAGGGCACACTAATGTGTCCATGTTTTCTGTGATTGGACAACTACAACATCACCATAATAATATGTATATTATATAATATTATAGAAACGAGTAATTTGGATTATATATCAGCCACCGAAAAGGTCGTGTGGCTTAAGTGAATGAATAAAAGGTAGAAAACGTAACCACAGGGCAGCAACATGTCTTTCTTTTAAAGATCATATTTATTGTACCTTTAAATCCAGCACGTACATGAGGAGTGTGTGAACAGGACTACAGCAAGCTCAGACCGAGTAAGACTCCATGAATTTATTCACCCAATAACTTTCGTGTGATAAAAAACAAACAAACAAACAAACAAACGGTACAAAGTAACGTCTCTGGCCCTCTTGCAATAATCGACAACATGGTGGCACTGTATCCCGCTGGTCTTTTGTTCAAGTGGACATTTAAGCACTTGACAAGAAAGCGATTCTTGTCCCACTTAACCCCCCAAAGCCAAACAAAAGCACACAAATAACAAGCACTGACTGGCACATAGTGATATCAGATAATGCAACCGCTTCAGACGTTCTTCTGCTTTCGGTGCAGCAGATCTCGTCCTTTAACTTACTGCAGGTTTACTGTATATACATGTGTAAATAGAAATAGAAACAAGGCTGGATTCTCAGTCCAGCGGAGTGACATCATAATCATCATAATCCTCACCATCATCAGAACTCATCCCATTGTGTTCCGGAGCGAGACTGAGTAATAAGTGTCCCTTTATTAAAGGAATACTTTCTCACAGTTCTATCTCAGTTTCCAAATCTGTAGTATGTGATGGAATTCTTTATCACTGCAGATTAAAGAAGATTAAGACAATCTCAAAACTCACTTATAATGAAAGTCTAAGAGCAGCTGCTGTATTCTGTCCAAAATAAAAGCTAATTGCACTTTTACAACAATTAAGTTATAAGATGGTGCTTGACTGGTGCGGTAGACTGCAGTAGCCTAGTGGTTAAGTTAAGTGGTGCTGGAGTTCAAATCCCACGTCTGCCAAGCTGCCACAGTTGGGTCCCTGAGCAAGACCCTTAATCCACAATTGCTTGAATTGTAAGATTGTATAAGTTGTAAGTCGCTCTGGATAAGGGCATCTGCTAAATACTGGAAATGTAAATGTAAAAGTAGCAATTCCCTAACCAATCTGTAGTGGCCTGGATTTAAGTAATCAGTGCTTTCAGCAGGGCTCAGATTCACACAAGCATGAGAAATGGTAAACCGGACAGGGGTGTCTATACCCCAGCACTGTAACAGTGACCCCTGCTGAGCACTTCTATCAGGGTGGCTGCATCCGCTGATTCCAGGTTAAGACTCCGGACCCCTGGTGACTTAAACAATTAAAGCTGACATGAAAGAACGTCTTATTGACACCTAGCTTTCCTACACTGCAGGACGTCTGTCCATATTTAGTTTTCATTCCACCATGAACATGGACTAAAGCAAAAATGGTCCAACTCCTGTCAATGGGAATACAAACAACAGAAGACCATTCATTTCCTATGGCAAAGGGAATTCTCAACAATGCTGGTTCCAGCCATGCATACTGGCCAGGTTCAGAATCAAATACAGGCATGACTGGCTATATCCATTAAAGACTGTCCCACAGCCATGTCTACACCTGTGCCAGGTTCTCCTGGGAAGCTCCTACACCTCCCACAATCCTATATGAATGCAGCAATTCCAAGTAAGTGGAGAATTGGACAAACCTGTAGACTTTGCACCACGTCTCCCCCAGATGTTTACCCTTTCCACAGCCTCAACCGTCCTTTTGTGAAGGAATCTGAGGCTGGTTTTGAGGAACCACACAAACGGTACAAGAGTAAATCCCACAGACTTTCAAACCCTATTGAGTGCACGCTGACACTGCTGACCGAGAACAGACTTTAACCCTGAACACAATAAACATGGTTAAAACAAATGGGAAAAACAAAACCACTGTCATGTCCTAGTAATGGAACAAGCCTTTTCTACACTACCGTTCCATAGTCAAACTGTACAGACTCCGCCCACAAACAGCAGTAGTTCAGCGATTTGTCGCCCTCTAGTGTAAATACAGGGTAAGAATCATAGCTGATGTTAGAAACAGTAAGCAGATCCTCTGTCAGTATCAGACTGCTTGCTCATGTCTTACATGCTGTACTATGCAACATTTAAAAAAATAGTGAATAATTAAAAACTAGCTAATAACATTCATTCAACCCAAATGTTCCCCACAGCGTCCACTTTAAAACTGATACAGAACACCATTTCCTATAAGGGTTCATGAAATTATGCTAGAAGAATTGAATCATTATCCCATTATATTCTGAGGTCTAGACGTGATTGGGTGGTCTAATATGCTAGTGCACCACCACAGAGACTCAGGTTGGAGATCGGTGATGCTTTCCAGCCAGGTTAGGCTGTGTCTGATGAAAGAAAGGAGGTCATATGGGAATCTTCTGGGATAGGTGCCTTAGTCTTGGCAACCCTGGGACTTAAAGGTAATCTGTCAATGGTTTTGTTGCTTTTTGTTGCTCTCAATCACAGGATTAGCTACTTTTGATAAGCATTTAATAAGTAAAAATCTCAAATCCCTCAACGATGCACAGAATAAGCAAAAAATATTTCTGTTATAAAATCATTGTTAAGCCAGTAGGGGTGTAACGATACATCATGTCACAATGCAAAAAGGTTATAAAGTGCATATTTTCAGTCGGACTATGTGTTCTTGTTCATTATGCCATCTAAAGCAATTGCATTCTGTCAACACCAGAGGTCACACCAGGAATCATACATCATGCTCACAGAATCTTATCTAATTCTTACTGAGATTCATTTCTTGTCATTTCAGGGGATTGAAGTCTTTTTGGTTCCAAATTTTATTCAGGAAAATTACAAATTACAGTGGAAGCTTGGAATTCGAAGGCAGTCGGTTCCACAACGCCATTTAACGTCGCTCCGATTTGCTTGAATTTAGAATTTAATTTCCCCATAATTAATGTAAATAGGATTAATCCATTCAGATCTTATATTTCATTAATTTTATATTTGGTTAAAATCAGAAATAGGAACAAAGCAATGTAATAACATACAATTAATAAACATAAAAAATTACTTAAATATAAAAACATGAAATGTTATTACTTATCCCTGGGACAGAGGCAATAAGACTGAGGTTGTGTCCCAAATCGCACATTTTGATAGCACGCCAGTTCTTCTTCTTTAGGGAAATTTCTTCTTGCTTTTATGGAGGCAGGAATACTGTATTTGTGGATTGTCGCAACCGAATGATGACGGCTGTAAGATCGCACCATTCAGTGTTGTATTTAGGGTGCTGATGTTCAAAGTTGTTTTTTGATTTTTATTTTTTTTTGGGTGGGGGGGGGGACGGCAAACGGTGTTAACTATCCAAATTGTTAGCACAAAAAGGCTTTCGAATTCCGAGGTCCCACTGCCTTTAAATTGTTATTCTTCAGAAAAAACCAGGGACTCTGTTACGTAAGATACAGTGACACTGAAATAGAGCATTTTGTTTCCAATTGTAAATCCTCAATTTCTAGTGATTTCTTTTAATTGCATTTAATTGAAAATGTGCACTTATTTGCTTGAAAACTAAGGGGTTTTTTTAATCCAATCTAAAATCTGTAATTGTGAGAAAATCGATTCATATTGTGAGCAGTGTATGGTTACAACCCTACAAACCAGGTTCAGCAGAGTATTTATTTTTTGGATTGTACCAAATTGGACATACATACTTCCTTTTAACATGTCCCTTCGCCAAGAGAGAATGGAGTGCAAGCGGTGGCCGCAACAGCTCCACTTCACAGCCGTCTTAAGAGATTGTAAGATCACCATGATGATCCCCATCTGATCAGCCTCCCTCTGACATAGTCAACTGTGTCTGGGAACCGCCCAGCCAGAAGCACCTCCCAGATTCAGTCTCTGGGCTCCCCAGTCAATGGATTTAAGCACAGCACCAACTGAGCCCCCTACAGTCCATTTCTGAACATTTGATGTTGTTAAATGTGATACAAACACCTTAAGAAATTGTGCAGACTTTGGACTTTCAGCAACTGCCCTTAGACCATTGTAAGTGAATTCTGAGCAAGCAGCTCTTATCTCAGGACCCTTGAAATGTGTTGAAATGATGGTCTGTGGTAATCCCACGCATGGAACGGGTCCCAGAGCCTACGGTAAGATTCCTCTAACAAAGTGACCGTAAGGTTATGAGTTCAAATCCCATGAGGTGATGGGATCCCATGTGAAGGGGATCCAGCAGACCGAGCATGGTGAGGAAGGATTAGTGTTTATTATTCACACAGTACAAAATCGATCGTTCGGAGACGCACAGTGTGACGGAATTACGATCCATCTCCAAAGTCTGAGTATCATCTGTTCGAGGCTCGTAGTGAAACGACAAAACTTGACAAAAAACCACGACGACACGAGGTCGAGGAACTTCAGCAAACTTGAGCTAAAATAACAGTCTCGGGAGCTAATCTGCAGTCACACACATGCCGACGTAAAATTAAAGCAATAACAATAAAAAACGAATAGCATATTGCATGTAAATATTGTATAAATCTCCTTAAAAATACAGTTCAGATAATTAAGTACTCGAGTCACCACAGCCAAAAGTGCAGAGGTATAGGAATAAAAGAGAACCTAAAATTAGTCGTATGAAAACATGCTGACCGGTGGTGCGCTTCGATCAGAGACGCGGCTGTCAATCAAATTCCACATAACCCCGCCCACTTCGCCTCGATGACCGACCCCTGACGAGCCCACAGGACAGGGTTCATGAACTCGGACTTGAGAGTCAAAAGTTCGAACACAAAAGACGAGTCTCTCTGCATTCGCACAAACATTCACAAACCCTGCGTGCGCGCGCGCACACACACACACACACACAGGGTTAAGGGAAGGTCACTGGGTCTGTGGGCCAGGCTGGCGTGTCTCAAACCTAATTAGCATGACAATGCTAAAGCCAGCTATGGAGAATAATGAAAACAAAACGCACAGTGGATAAATTTAACACTCCAGGTTTCTCTTCAGTACATCTGAGGATGAAAACTGAGATGACAGTCCAGACAGGGTGCATTAGTTTTTCCTGAGGGTTACACAAGTTAAGAATCACAGAAATGACGCATGCCTA